>JALIGW010000001.1:36641358-36898858 GCA_023053685.1 Diadophis punctatus similis | reverse complement strand
AGTAATAGAAAGGTTTTTCCTAAAAGTTATTTGCAACTTAGGGATCTGTCTTTTGCCTAACAAAAAGCAGTAGTCAATCTTATTTGACATTCTCACACTCTCCAGTAATGGCTTTCTAGATTTTAAAGAGCTGTTTTTTCCTACCCTCTTTGAAAACATCACCTGTGTGCTATGCAAGTAGGCTATGCCAAGCTAGTATTGCATTACAGCCACTTATGAATATGGTAACATACTTTATGTATGTGGGCTTTCTTCTATTTATGATTTTCTGGCTTTTTTATTTAGTTGCATAGTCACAAACCTTCTGCTGCTATACAACATAGGACTTCTGATAAAGATTTGGGAATAGGGCATCAATGACAACTGCAGGATAAACAGCCCAAGAGGAAAAGTATAGCAGTATAGATTAAGTATAGAGAGGCTAAAGCAGGGGTCTCCAACCTTGGCAACTTTCATTAAACTCTGGGACTTGAAGTCCACAAGTTTTAAAGTTGCCAAGGTTGGAGACCCCTGGGCTAAAGCATTTCTTTGAAAGAAGTGCTTTAGCCTGTCCACTTATTTAATTTTTACATTACTTTTACCCCGCCATAGTCTTACTGATCTTTTGAGATCATGTCTAATTTTGACCCAGATTATATCAAACCTTTTCTGAAGTGTTCAAGAGTGGGAAGAGTTAAGATGTAGCTATAGGCAAATTCAAAATGGAGAAGCTTCTTTTTCTAAAATTATACTTTATCTTCCTCATTTAGCAGTTTAGATAGATAGAAAAAAGCTCTCCCACTGGATAATATGTTTTATTTACTATGTTTATATGCATCTTTGTGTGTGTAAGGAATCCATGGAGTAACTGGCTTCTTAAATGTAAATGTCTTCACAGATAAATTCTTCCTTCAACTTAATGAAGCAGGTTATTAAGCTGGTTTATCAATTTATCAAACAGTTTCCTTTCTCTAAAGTGTTTCCTTTTTGCAAGTTATTTTCTGAATATCCCTGATTGCCCAATTACAGAACTTGGCATTTAAAGGATGGCAACAGAAGTACTGATGATGAAGTGGCTGATGATGTTTGAAGGGGATTAAACCCTCCAGTAGTTAGTTCCAAACACTCATGTTATAGGGATGTATTTCCAAGTCATGAGAGCAGCAATCATACTTTTGAAAGGGGAAGTCTCTTCTTGGCATTCACAGATTGCCCTCTACCAGAGAGGATTCAAAGAAGCAGACCCTTTTTTTAAAAAAATATAGGGGGATCCGTAAAATATATAATTTGCTTATTTATTTATATATGTATCAATCATATTTATATCCTGCCACAGTTCAAAGACTCTCAGAGGTTTCATGGTGTTAAAAATGAAATGTACATCGTATATTAAGCATAAAATATTCAATCTAAATCATAAAATTGTAAATAAATTTTATCAGCAGCAATTGCTAAAACAAAGTAAACATGGAAAATAAGACAGCAATAGAGAAGTTTTTAAAAAGATGACCAACTCGTGAACGTAAGTAGAATATTTTATGAAAGAAGTTCATTTTTAACATTATTTAAAAAGTCATTGGAGGGTGGGGGCTAATCCAATCATTATTACTGTCCCTGAAAAGCAGTACCTGGCTTTAGCTTTCTTCCACAAGGGCTGTCAGGAGCTTCACCCTTGATGATTTTGTAGGTTGGGCTGATTCAGGCTGAAACTTGTGGTTCTGTGCCAAACCATAAAAAGGCCTTATATGTCAAAACCAACATTGAATTATACATGGAAATCTACAGAGCCTGTAATATCAGTATTATATGTCCCTATTTCAGAGGACCAGCAAACACCAAGACTTCTACATTCCAGACCAGCTCTCGCTTCTGAATAGTTTTAAAAGACATCCCCAGGTAGCATGTCTTGTACTATTCTAAACAGTTGGTAATGAAAATGTGAGTTAATATAGCCATTATGAGTTGGAGGCTGAGCAGCTTGATCTATCAGTCTGTCAGCCTTGGGAATAGGCAGACCACCATAGCTGATTCAGCAGGAAATCAATAGGAGCAGATGCAGGGGAGTCAGATGACAAACTGGAATACCCTGGCAGAGTGCCCATTCCAGGAGACATCAATAGCTTCAGTTCTTCAAGAAGCAAAGGTGTCAACACCTGTAGTTGAGCTCTACCTGCATCTGGTCTTTTTAAGAGCAGCCATTGAAACATGGCCTTTTTTCCAGGAAAAACCTTGTCTTTCTGTATCCTTGCTTCCTGCTCTTGGCTCTTTCTTCTAGACTGGATGACTAACTTACTGGTTGATTATTGAACTGTTCAGACTGTCCATGCCTCTATGCATCTGTGCTTCATTTGATTCAGGACTCTGGTGCTATGTGTTTCAGGTCATTTCTACCCATCATATCTGATCTGGCAGGAAGGGTGTGCTCTGGGTACCATTGGCTAAGAAGCAGGACACAGAAAAACAGCCTTTTCTACTATGGCACCCTCCCTCTGAATAGCATTCGTCGAGAAGTTGCCCCAAATCTGCTGATTTTTCATAAGGCCTTGAAGACCTGGTTCTGTGCTTGAGCCTGGGGTCCTGGATGACTGCAGAGCTGCCTCATCATTGTGTTAATGGCTGTCTTTTATGAATTTTCTGACTGCTCTGTGTTTTTTATTTTATTTTTATAACTATGTGTCTGTGTGTTCATGTGTGTGTATTTATGTTAATGTTGTAAGCTGCCTGGAATCACGTATTTGGGTTGAGTAGACAAACAGACATATATTGAGTTCTGTCATTTGCCTTTCCATTCATATTAGTGTCTGCTTATTTTGGAGTATCTGGAATTTTTTAAAGGAGTCTCCGGCAGTGGTGGGTTCCTACCAGTGTGGTCCACTCTATAGCACCGGTAGCAGCCCGCTGGTGACGTCACAGTACTGGTGCGGTCGGTTGCCGGTGCCTGGGCGCCGCCATTTTTTTTTTAAATAATTTTAAAAAAAATTTTCTTCTGCGCATGCCCAGAAGCCGAACTTTTGGCACTGCACATGCGCTGCCTTCCTACCCCACAGTGAGTCCAAGCAGGGGAGGATGGCTGAGGAAGCGCATGAGACGCTGAAAGAATGGGCGGCAGAAGCTATCTCCATTCCCCTCCCTTCAGCAGTCCAAGAAGCCATGAATGCGCGGTGATGATCCCAGGCATTTTCGCATGTTCGAGGCTTCTCGATCTGCTGAGGGGAGGGGAACGGGCAGCAGGAGCCTAGGATCATCGAATGGGGAGAAGCATTCAGGCCGGACGGAGCCTCCTAGAAGAACCGCTGCCGCGGTCTTGCTGCTCCCGCTGGGGGGGGGCTGCGTTGCGGGTGGGCAATGCCCCCTTGCTTCTCCGGCTGCTGCCAAGCTCCTGAGGCCCACACCCACCCAGTCACATGGCTGGCAAGCCACACCCACAAAATAAGCCACACCCACAGAGTGGTAGTAAAAAAATTAGGAACCCGCCCCTGGTCTCCGGGCTTGATAAAGCTTCTCTATTGCTTGGTCATCTGACTCAATGATTCTATTTTAGAAGCAATAGAGAAGAAAGATTGTCAGCTGCTCAGACTTACAATTGCTTAAAATGATCCCTTTTCTATTTTTTAGATCACTCTCTTTCTTAACCATTCATAGAAAAACAGCATCAGAAGATGGAAGGAAAAATAAGTATTGTCATAGGAATTATACTGTAGACACAATGTCCTCAGATAAATATATCACTAAAGATTAATAATATTTCACAATAATGAAGCTCAGGATACAAAGAGAATGACTACTGGAGAGAATGCGTTGGCTAGATCCATATTCAATACAACATTACAACAAGGTAAAGTTGAAAAAGTGCTGGTTGAAGTACATAATTGAGAACAATAAGAAAACATACCCTTCTTCTTCGATTTATTCTTAGCCTCTTTTCCTAATGTCTTTTAGAGCATCAATCCCATCAAATAAGTAGACAGAATACTTATCAAACTCACAGATGACAATAAAGTTAGCAAAATTTAAAGTATGTCAAAGAACAATATTCCAAGCAACCTCTGTAAACTAAGTAAAAATGTGTGATATGCAGAATTGCAACTTTCTTTTTCAGAAGAGAAGGGAAGATTGTGCTAACCCTAACCCTACAAATTAAAAGAGAAGTTTTGAGATACTTCTCCAAAAAAAAAAAAAAAAACTCCAGCCCATGGCCCCATTGCTCCATTGCTCAGAACCAGTTTGGAATGAAGCAGCATAGAAATCCCAGAAACATATGACAAAATAAAATTTAAACTATGTGACCTAGAAAACTGATTTCTGTGGTTCCTTAATTCCCCCCTCAACATTTTTGTACTGTAAATTTGAGCGGCAACTTGCCAAATTATGAAGGCACAGTCCACAGAAAAATTCATTTTAAAAAAAGTTGGATTGGTTTTAAAAATGTAAAAAGGTAGAAGAAAATGTTAAGCCCTAAAATATATAACCAAATATCCAAGAAAACCCTGGCTCTGTTCATTTGGGTGATATGGGGAGTCACAATAATATCCACCCTGAACTTTGCAGCCTCTCTTTGCCAAAAATAATAATTTTAAAGCTGTAGCATTGGTCATCAAAATGATGTCCAATCTGCTTTAGCAATACTTAGAGCTGTGTCGCCTTCAATCTGATCTAAATGTAGTTCATAAAATCATCTGCCACAATGTCCTACCTGTCAATGAATACTTCGGCTTCAACCGCAACAATACCCGAGCACACAATAGATTCAAACTCAATGTAAACCGCTGCAGAAAATACGACTTCAGCAACAGAGTAATCAATGCCTGGAATGCACTATCTGACTCTGTGGTTTCTTCCCCAAACCCCAAAAACTTCAACCTCACCCCATTCCTAAGAAGTCTGTAAGGGGCATGCATAAGCGCACCATCGTGCCCACCGTCCCTGTCCTACTGTCCTATTGTCTAAATTTACCTATACATACAGTACTTTACTTTTGTTTATGTTTATATCATACCTATTGTCATGTACATGTGTTAAATAGATAGATAGATAGATAGATAGATAGATAGATAGATAGATAGATAGATAGATAGATAGATAGATAGATAGATAGATAGATAGATAGATAGATAAATAAATAAATAAATAAATAAATAAATAAATAAAAATATTTATTTCCCAAGTTGAACTGGCATGATCCTACAAATGTCTAGAAGCAGGGCCACCAAGAGCCACATGTAGAAAGGCCTCTCTATGGAACTGTTATGCTTTTTCTCTGTCGCAGCCCCATTTCCCCTTGAGATACCTCTGGTTGTCAGTCTGATCATATTCAAGAGAGCTTGAAAACCTGGCTCACCCCCCTGGAGCTTGGGTTAGAGTGGGTGGTGGATCCAGTGCATTTGATTGCTTTTAATTGTTGTTTTTCTACTTGAGTCTGGATGTTTGATTGCTTTAATTATACTGTATTATTGTTTTTATTACATGCTGCCCAGAATCATTAAACATTATTGGGTGGCCTTATAAATTTCTAAAAAAAAAGTATAGTATTATTATACAGTGCCTACTATAATTGCTCAGCTGGGGGCCAAATTGTGTTATATTACTGCATGTCTATATGGTGGAACTTTAGGATCCTCGCATGCAGGACAGGTAGTCCTTGACTTACAACCATTCATTTAGTGACCATTTGAAATTACAATGACACTGAGAAAAGTGACTTTTGATGTTTTTCATGCTTACAACAGTTCCTGCATCCCCATGGTCACGTAATCAAAATTTGGATCTTGGCTACTATAAAAATATACCTAGAAATTATTATTATGAACAGATTTTTGGATTTAAAAAAAAGATTTAAGAATAACAATTTTAAATGTAAGTTAAGGAGAGGTTTGGCTTATCTGTCTATTAAAAGATATTGAAAATAAATACACTCAGGAAAGGAGAAGAGGGAGGAAGAGGAAGTAGTAGAGAGGAGGAGAGAAAAAAGAATGTAGGTAGGGGAGGAAGAGGAAAGAAGAAGAGGGAGGAGGAGGAGAAAAAGATAGATGGAAGAAAGAGAGGGGAGAAGGAGGAAGAAAGTTGGAGAAGGGGAGAAGTCCAGTGGGAAGGGAGTGATTGAATTTGATATGCTAGGACAGATAAGCAATTTTAGTAATGATAGAAGTTAAAATACTATATTTGAATATTGAACATTGGATATATAACAAAAATTTTTTTTAATGTTATTCTTGATAATACATCATGGTATATGTGTGGATATTTATATGAAGAATGTTAAAAAAAAATTAAAAAAAATGGATCTTGGCAACTAGTTCATATTTATGACAGTTGCTATATCCCAGGGTCATGTGATCACCTTTTGCAACCTTCTGACAAGCAAAATCAATGGAAAGCCAGATTCACTTAACAAGTAACTTAACAACTTCAGTGATTCACTTAACAACTGTGAGAAGAAGGCTCATAAAATGGGGCAAAAACTCACTTAACAACTGTCTCACTTAGCAACAGAAAATTTGGCTCACTTGTGGTCGTAAGTCGAGGACTACCTGTATCCTTCAACCATTTATGATGGGAGTAAAAAGAGAAAACCTCAAAAATTGGATTACAGATAGTCCTTGAATTTCTCTCTTTGATGTAGTTGTTAAGAAAATCACATGGTTGTTAAGGGAACTCAACTTTCTCCATTGACTTTACTTCTCAGAAGCCAGCTGGGAAGATTGCAAATGGCAGTCATGTGACCCTGGGATGCTGCAATGGCCATAAGTGTGAGGACTAGGTGTAAGTCAGGGTTTTTTTTCAGCATTGTCTTAACTTTGAACACTTGCTAAACAAATGGTCATAAGTCGAGGATTATCTGTAATAATAACGCTGCATTTTTCTAGAATCATTTCAGATGGAAAAATGTATAGGTCAGTCTCAAAACACTGGAATGATCTTGCAAGCTAACCTTTCTTAGATTGCTGATGTTTATTTTACATTATATTCAATATTACTATTTTGATTTTCTGTCCTACAGCAGGAACATTAACTATACCTTTTATAAAATGTTTTTCTCAACTATACATCTCAAAATAAATTAATATACTGCACAGAAATGGAAAGGCCATTATTCCACATTTATTTTCTTTTTGTGCTTGCCCCATACAATCTTCTCTGTCTGTTTTCAGGACTTGATTTGTCACACCTTGGGAGAAACTGAATTACAGTCTTTGGTTTGTGAATTCCTAGAGTAAGAGAACTGAATTTGGTTTGGTTGCTGGTTTATATAATTGTTGATTGCAATATTATATAAAGGATATAAATGCATTTTACCACACTTTAATAAAGAGTAAAGATGAAGCTGGGTGCCAATTTGACATGTCTGGGACAGAATAAGCTGCCTTACAAATGAAAATA
The DNA here is from genome assembly GCA_023053685.1 of Diadophis punctatus similis. Lineage (NCBI taxonomy): Eukaryota > Metazoa > Chordata > Lepidosauria > Squamata > Dipsadidae > Diadophis > Diadophis punctatus. Next base: position 36,891,502 of record JALIGW010000001.1, on the reverse strand, counting down.
TTGGATGCCTTGCATCTCTCTGATACCATGAATCTTAATTCTAATCCCACTTGCTTTGAAATAATATCATTATCCTTGAAGATTCCTAAAATGTTGACGTCTTTCTGCAGATGAATGTCATGGACGAAACAAACAGTCATCGATAAAAACTTAATAATAATTCTTCTGGGTCACACTGGTGGTCCTTCTAATTGAATAACCTCTCTGAATGTTTAATCATTAAATCCATTGGGAGAAAAGTAAAACACATATGTACACAGCTAACTGCTTTTATTTAAAGACATTACTACAAGTTCTGGAATGAAAAGATCCCTTGTGGGTCAGATCAATGGCCTGTATATTCTACTGTATCCCACAGCATTCAACCAAAAGCATTCAGGAAGCTCACAAGAATTGACACAAGGATGATAATTCTCTCCACTGCTGGTCTTTAATAGTTGGCATTTAACTTATGCCACTTGTGATTCCGCTCCTTAGTTAAGAAAGGGATGTCACTCAAGGGAAGTATGCATACATGTCTGTAGAAGATTCTTGCTTCTATCATCAGCACCTGGTTTTAATTAATGGGGAAGGTAAAACCCATTGCTTTCCATGAGATTCCCAAAAACAGCTGCTAACTTGAGTAAATACAGCTATGCTTTGAGGAGCCTGATTCAGTATAATGCAATTTCATGGGTTGCTAACAAATCTTCCTTTATACTTTTAGATGGATAATCAAGATATTTCTATTTTGCTGGGTGTTTAAGACTGATTAGTTTTGCTGATTAGATTTTATGATAACTTTACTTTGATGGTTTTCCTTGGTGAATAGCGTACTGTCTGCTGCATCTTTTGATTGGCTATTCCACTATGGCAGTTATTTCATGAATGAGCAATCCATCGCATAACCCCATGGCAGCCCAAAATAACACAAAAAGTTGTGAACCAAAACATTAATAGAAATGCTTTGTTTTATCAGGACGTCATTATTAGCTTCCTCAAATGTTTGCTTATTTATCATGACATTATCATTAATATTAACTTATTGTTTAGGCAGCCTTGACAGTTTGAAGATGTGCACTTAAACTCCCATGCTGGCTGGGAAATTCTGGGAGTTGAAGGCCACAAAAGTTGCCAAGATTGAGAAACTCTAGCCATACATAAAAAGAACACATTCTTTAAGCATACTTTTTCCAAATGGACCTTTTAAGACTGTTTTCTCTTAAAATATGCATCCTATTTTTTTCAAATTTTACAATTTAGGTTACTTTTTTTTACAAGTCAAGAATTGCATCTGTTTATTTATTTATACAAGCCTTTGAATACCCATCTACTTCACATGATTCAAAGTGGTAGAAAAAAATGCAGAAACATAAAGTTAAATAAAGGCCTTTTTTTCAAATATATTATTCCAAAACCAGAAACAAAACAGCCCAATCACTGAGGAAAGATGACATAAATCAACATTGAGCTGTGCAAGAATTCATGAGATGCAGATTCAATCAGTTTATATTAGAGTTTACAATTATTTTATGAGAATTTTTATGTTGCAGTCTCAGGAACTTTGTGAATGTAGTGCTCTGAGTATATGCTAAGCCTACCAAAAATAGATTCCCCCCCAAAAAATACTCCATACAGGTAACTATGGCTTTTACTTTAGGCTTGGAAAATCTGATTATGCTCAGAATTTTACCATCTTATAGATTGTATATTTGTTTTGGGAGACTGTATCTATGGAAAGACCCAGTATTTTAAACTTTACTGTTGCTGTATGATATAGCACTCTGCTGAAGTGATTTTTCATTTCAATCATAAGTGTTCTTAAAAGACAGATGAGTAAAATAAAAGAATAGAAAAGATGACATTTAACAAGAAGATCAGAAGTACGGTGAACAAGTGAATGCAAAAAAAAAACCGATTAAGGAAGCTGTAGTCAGAAAATTCAAAGCCTTTTATACTGAGAGTTAGATGGCCATGCAGATCTTCAGGAACAATTTAAGTAAGGGGGAATAATATGATACATATTAGGGATTTATTTATTTATTTACTTATTTATTTAGACGCTCTTATAGGCCGCCCAATCCCGTGGGACTCAGGGCGGCGTACAGCATGAATAAGAAGCGTACATTTAAAAACAATAATCATAATTTAAATTAAAATATAATTAAAAAGAAAACATTATAAACACAACATTCAGGGGGAATCTGATTATCCTATTCACCCCATCTGCCGGAAGAGCCATGTTTTTAAGGCTTTACGGAAGGCCAGCAGGGTGGGGATGGTCCGGATCTCTGGTGGAAGTTGGTTCCAGAGGGACGGGGCTCCCACAGAGAAGGCCCTCCCCCTAGGCCCCGCCAGTCGGCATTGTTTGGCTGACGGGACCCGGAGGAGGCCCTCTCTGTGGGACCTAACCGGTCTTAGGGAGGTATGTGGTAGGATGCGGTCCCGCAGGTAACCTGGCCCTGAGCCATGTAGGGCTTTAAAGGTAACGACCAACACCTTAAATTGCAACCGGAGACTAATTGGTAGCCAATGCAGCTGGCGAAGGAGAGGTGTTACGTGGGTGTATCTTGGTACACCCACTACAGCTCGCGCAGCTGCATTCTGTACCAACTGGAGTCTCCGGATGCTCTTCGAGGGTAGCCCCATGTAGAGCGCGTTACAGTAGTCTAGCCGTGAGGTGACAAGGATATCATATTGATATCCTGCTCAATACTGGAAGTGGGAGAAAACCAGGGTGGAATGGCTTCATTTCAAATTGGAATGAAGGCTAATACATGACTGGGGAAAATGATCAACTCCTGCCCTCAAAACGACGCTACAGAGCACTGCACACCAGAACAACTAGACACAAGAACAGTTTTTCCCCAATTGCCATCACTCTGCTAAACAAATAATTCTCTCAACACTGTCAAACTATTTACTAAGTCTGCACTACTATTAATCTTCTCATCATTCCCATCACCCATCTCCTCCCACTTATGACTGTTATTCTTATTCTTGACGAACTTATCTTTTCTTTTATGTACACTGAGAGTATATGCACCAAGACGAATTCCTTGTGTGTCCAATCACACTTGGCCAATAAATTCTATTCTATTCTATTCTATTCTATTCTATTCTATTCTATTCTATTCTATTCTATTCTATTCTATTCTATTCTATTCTATTCTGAGTTCATTGACTAAATAAGCCATAACACACACACACACACACACACTCTCTCTCTCTCTCTCTCTCTCTCTCTCTCTCTCTCTCTCTCTCTCTCTCTCAAAGAGTCAATAATAACTTGATAACACATAATCACTAAATAAAAAATATTATATCCAAATTTATTTTAGATCTGCATCATCTTCCAAGGAATTTGGAATAAAGTAGGCTTGGAAGAGTTCACTTAGTATCAGCTTTTAGTTTAATTACGATCAGGGAATGTATATATACATTTCACAACAAAACCAATATTCTATTGAATATATCACAGCAAACACAGAAGCCTTTTGGCTGAGAATGTGTAAGTCCCAAGTCATCACCTGACCAAATACTATTTAGTACTCAGACAGGCCTGTGTACTGTGAGCTTGTTTGGATGGTAACTGCTTCTACTCATTAGTAGAACGGTCATGTGAGATGATATACTGGAACATAATGTTGAACTGCTCTGTGATTGTTTTTAAAACAATCAAGTAAGAATATGCTGAATATACCAAGCAATCTGTAATATTCAAACTGATTTGGATATTTTGAACAGAACGCATATGTGAGGAAACGTGGTAAAGAAAAGTGGCTCCATTTCCAGGACTTTGTTTTCCATTTCTTCAGTAATATTGATTAACCCTCCCCAATATCTCCCCCCTTTAAAATTAAGACAAATGTGGATTTCAGTTTGTTCATCTGTTATGTTTCAGAACCGTCCTCTTATCTTGTATCTCTCCAATGACTGTATATGATTGTTCACAGATGTGTGTGTAAACTGTACTGTAACAACAGAAAAGAGACATACCGTATATACTCGAGTATAGGCCGACCCGAATATAAGCCGAGGCACCTAATTTTACCACAAAAAACTGGAAAAGTTATTGACTCGAGTATAAGCCTAGGGTGGGAAATGCAGCAGCTACCGGTAAATTTCAAAAATAAAAATAGATACCAATAATGTTTTTGAATATTTATTTCAAAGAAAAACAGTAAATATTAATTTTTTAAAAAAATATCCCAGAAGAAGGCAATGACAAGCCACTGCTGTGTTGTTGCCAAGGAAATTATTTAGATATGTCCATGGAGTTTTATTCAATTTGAATTGAAGAGAGGCATTTATTTCATTGTAAATTCAGGTTTAAACTATCTTAAGTAATTGAAATATTCTGAAATGACTTTTATTTTCATTAATCTGTTCTGATTAATCTAATAGTGGTCTATTTGTTCTACATTATTTTTAATAGAGATCAATTAAGCTGTCTCTTTTAAGGAATCTGACAGAAGTGTCTCTTTTGGGATCAGTCAGATAGGATTTCTTTTGCAAGTCTATGTTTTGTTTATCTCTGGACTGAATCTTTTCTTTGTGAGTTCTGTTAATTTGCCCTAGCAAAACAATAAATCCAAACGCCTTAATTTTTTGCAATCTTACTTGTAGTGTCTTGATCGATTTTTTTTAGGTGTTATTAAATTATTTTTTATATTGATGTTTTAATTCTTAGCCACTCAGATTTGCAGATGAGATGGGCAGTCATATAATTTGAAATAAATAAATAAATAAATAAATAAATAAATAAAGAAAGAAAGAAAGAAAGAAAGAAAGAAAGAAAGAAAGAAAGAAAGAAAGAAAGAAAGAAAGAAAGAAAGAAAGAAAGAATAACCTTCACGTTAGGATGATTTAGAAGTGATGGCATTGAACTGTTGTTGGTCTGTATGATTTTAGAATCAAGGTATTTGAAAACAGTACAGTAACACTAATCATATTGTAGAACCTTACAATGCTAAATCATGTTATTGAAGGTAGTCTTCTCCCTTTCTCTAGGAAAAAAACTTGACTTACAGTATATTGTTACTTTTGTGTAGGAATTCACAAGCAATAAAATTTTGTGTAACAGTAAAGAATATCCCATTTTATACTGGGGATTTAGAAGGTTTAAGTCCTATTTAAGTCAGTGGAAAACACAAGAGGACTTGGGGGAGGCTGTGCTTTAGTTATGTAGACTTCATGAATGAGATTATTATCTGTACTCTGTAGATAGTATTTGTCTCAGGCTAATAATGGCTAATGATCCAAGCTGACATAGGGTTGGCAGGAAAACGTGGTTGGGTGTGGGGACGCTTAAATGAGTTTTGGCAAATGAACAGTGTGTTTATTGTAATAGTCCAGGGGTTCTCAATAAGCAAGTTGAAGTCCTTGCTTTATTCAATCCTTTTCCTCTAAATGATTTGGTTTCCTTTTCAGTTCCTGTTATATATGAATGTATCTAGGACGTTCCATTTTAAAATAGACATGATGTCATTATACATATCGTTGTTACAAGCAGGAATAGGAAACAATCCAGGCTGCGTTGAACCCTCCTGGGTTTGTCCATGATTGGGTGCTGTCAGTCTCATCATGATCATCCTAGCTTTTTTTTCTTAAGGAGCGTCTCGCAGCTCTCCCCGCCGCGCGCAGAGCCGAAGGGGCGGTGGGAGGCGAGGAAAGGAAGCGGCTGGCAGAGCCGAAGGGGAGGCTCTGCTCGCCACCTCCTTTCCTTGCCTCCCACCGCTTTTTGGCTCTGCCGCCGCCACTGCCTCCTCCTTTCCTCACCGTTCAGAAGCCCTGAAGCTCTGCCGGCAGAGCCGAAGGGGCGGTGGGAGGCGAGGAAAGGAAGCGGCTGGCAGAGCCGAAGGGGAGGCTCTGCTCGCCGCTTCCTTTCCTTGCCTCCCGCCGCTTTTTGGCTCTGCCGCCGCCACTGCCTCCTCCTTTCCTCACCGTTCAGAAGCCCTGAAGCTCTGCCGGCAGAGCCGAAGGGGAGGCGGGAGGCGAGAAAAGGAGGCGGCCGGCAGAGCTTCAGGATCGGAGGTCTGGGGCTGTTGCGGCGACGGAGCCTCCCCTTCGGCTCCCACTGCTTTTCGCTGAGGAAAGGAGGAGGCAGCAGCAGCAGCAGCAAAATTTCCAAGTGAAATTTTTAACTGACTCGAGTATAAGCCGAGGTGGCTTTTTTCAGCCCAAAAAGTGGGCTGAAAAACTCGGCTTATACTTGAATATATACGGTAAGTTACAGCAGTGGTTCCCAAAGTGGGCGGTACTGCCCCCTGGGGGCGGTGGGAACCCTTAGGGGGGCGGTGAGAGGCAAGAGTGGCAACAGGGGGGTGGTGAGAGGGGCCAGGGGGGCGGTAGGTGGTTTGCCATGCTTTTGCACTTGAAGCTCCCTCGCGTTCCATGCTCTTGTGTGCAGGGCAGCCCATTCTGAAAGAAAACGCGAGATGTTTTCTTTCAGAATGGGCTGCCCTGCACCCAAGAGCGTGGAATGCGACGGAGTTACAAGTGCTAGGTACTGAGCGCGGCACAGCGATGAGGGAAGCCAACTGCTCCCGAAGCTGCTCGGGCGAGCGCTTGCAAACCCACGGGAAGGCCCCGCTGTGGGACCTACATGTGCACGGCGTCCCCATCGCCTAGCAACCCGGCGCGTGCAATTCGGCGGGCTCCCCTCCGGCATGGCACACCCGTGGATCTCAGCCCAGCTGCCCCCCGACATCGACCCCACCAAGGCTCATGTGGCCTTCGGCCGTTGAGGCCTCCCCAAGCTCAATGAAGAGCTGCAGCACCCCGAGCTGCTGATGCGGCAGCGGGCCTTGATGGTGCTCTGTGAGCTGGTGCACGACCCGGAGAACGCTTACCAAGCCATCGGCCTGGGTGAGCGGCGGCGGCCTGGCCACAGCTGGCGGGAGGGAAGGGAAGGGAGGGAAAAAGGAAAGAAAAAGGAAAGAAAGAAAGAAAGAGGGAGGAAGGGAGGGAGGGAGGAAGAAAGAAAGAAAGAAAGAAAGAAAGAAAGAAAGAAAGAAAGAAAGAAAGAAAGAAAGAAAGAAAGAAAGAAAGAAAGAAAGAACGATGGTAGGTAGGAAGGAAGATAGACAGAAAAAGAAAGGAGGGAAGAAGGAAGGAAAGAAAGGGACAGAGGGAGGGAGGGAGGAAGACAGAAAGAAAGATGGTAGGAAGGAAGGAAGACAGACAGAAAAAGAAAGGAGGGAAGGGAAGGGAAGGGAGGGAAAAAGAAAAGAGAAAAGAAAGAGAAAGAGGGAGGGAGGGAGGAAGACAGAAAGAAAGAAGGAAAGATGGTAGGTAGGAAGGAAGACAGACAGAAAAAGAAAGGAGGGAGGGAAGGGAAGGGAGGGAAGAAGGAAAGAAAAAGGAAAGAAAGAGGGAGGGAGGGAGGAAGAAAGAAAGAAAGATGGTAGGAAGGAAGACAGAAAGAAAGAAAAAGATGGTAGGAAAGAAGGAAGACAGACAGAAAGAAAGAAAAGAAAGAAAGATGGTAGGAAGAAAGACAGAAAGAAAAAGAAAGAAAGAAGGGGGAAGGTAGAGAAGAAAGAAAGAACGAAAGACTTATGACCACAATTGAGCCTAACATTTTGGTTGCTAAGCAAGAGCGTTGTTAAGTGAGTTTCACCACACTTTACAAGTTGGCCACATTCACCCAGTCATCTGACCACTAAGCCACGCCCACCTGAGGGGGATGGGGTGGGGGCAGTGAGGATGAGTTTGTAGCACCGAGGGGGCGGTGGACTGAAAAAGTTTGGGAACCACTGAGTTACAGGAAAGGCCACAATGTACATCTGCTAAAATATATTTCTACAGAGGGGGAATGTGACGGCATTTTTCACTTTCTTGAAGGGGTATATGGTATCAAAAGTCAAGATTTGTTCTCAATCATGCCCAAGGGCAAGTCATACAACAATGATCCCAAGATTCTGGTTGAATATTAGGAAAATAGTAAGATGAATGTGACATTTCAATTAATTATTCAGGGAGTTGAATGGCACCTTTTAGTTGGATGTTTTCAAGCAGAGGCTGGATAAGTCATCTGTCAGGAATGATTTAATAAAAATTCTTACACTAAATTGGTAGTTATACTTGATGCTTTACATATTCCTTTTCAACTCCTTGATTCTATGATTTATCCTAGTAAATAATATGGCTCCGGTCTTCTTTGTTAACCGGATATTTCCATGGACTGGATTGTCTCAGAAGTCAGAAAGTGCACATTTTTAAAGTGGCTTCAAGAAGAAACAAAGCACTTAAGGGAAACAGTCCTTGAATAGAAACTATATGTAAAACATTTGAGGCTTTTGAAGAGAAGTAAGAAGGCTAAGCGAACTAGGAATTTCATTGATAGGACACAATAAAATAACTGAAATAACATGCCTTGAAAAGTTAAGTATCTGGTTCTGCCTTTGTCTCTTGTCTAGTCAGGAAGATTTTACATAATTAAATCTTAGCATAAAAGTGGTAAATAGTGTTAGTTACTTGGTGCATGTAACACCACTACTTTGTGAGCTGCATTAGTTCCTGATGTGCTTCAGGGGTCAATTCAAGGTGCTGGTTGTCACCTTTAAAGCCCTTCAAGAACCATATACTGTATACCCAATTGTTTTAACCTGTCGAATCTGGACATGTTTGGGGCAGGGGTGAAATGCTCCCAGTTCGGACATGCCTGTCGGTCGTCGGAGAGCCAGTCGCGAAGGCAGCGCGAGGCTGTGCCCACCCACCCGGATGCCACCATTTGGGTTCTTTTACCCTCTGCGCATGCACAGAACGCTTTGCGCATGAGCAGAGGGTAAAAAAAAAACAAATTGCAGCGTCTGGGTGAGCAGAGCCTCGTGCTGCCTTCACGACCGGCTCTCCGACGACCGACAGGCACGCCTGAACCGGGAGCATTTCATCCCTGGTTTGGGGTCTCATTGGCTAAGGAATGACAATTGGTGATGACCAGAAGTGCCTTTTCTGCCATAGTGCCCAGCCTATTGAACAGAGAACAGAATGGCCCCAACCCTGCTGGCCTTTCATAAGGCCCTAAAACCTAGATCTCTGTCTAGGCCTGGTGTCCCAAGGGTTATATCTCCTGGGTCTATTAATGACTGTTGACTGTGTTATTTCTTTTGCTGCTTTGCATTTCAAGTTTTGTATTTATGTTTGAAATTGTTTTTATTTAATATATGCACTCCCCAGCATTACTTGTTGAAATGGATAGCTATATAAATTGATTAAATAAAATAAAATAAATAACTCAGTGTAAGTAAGCATCAGATCATATAATCAGGGGAGAATTTGCACAGCTAGAGCAACCACCATAAGATACAATTGAATGGACAGAATGTTAAAATATATAGGATATATTTTCTTTAAAAAATGATAGAAGAATTAGTACATGGATGAATGCCTGCTGCTAAATGTGTGCAAAATCTCTGAGACGATTTGAAGGTACAGCTCCAGCTAACATCCCATCAAGCATTAGCTACTGTATGCCAAGAATATCTAAAATTCTTCAGGCCAAACAGATGTTATTTGCAGTGCCATGCTTAAATGGAACTCCTGAATTGGCTGAGGTAACCTCATTATTTCCAGTTCACATAAAACTGTTTAGTAATCCCACATTATCTGAAAACTCTACTGAAGCATACCCTTTATCACTGAGTTAGACAGCACATGAAGTTTTAATTCCTGCCTATACTCAAAGCTCACTGGCCATTATGCCTGCCATGTTATTTTCTCAGCATCCAACAAGCACCAAAAATCAGATTATTTTCTACCACAAACAGGCAGCTGATAATGAAAGGTAACCAAGGAGTCCTTTGAAGGTTTTAATACACTGTCATTCCATCCAGTTGATGCATGGTACAAGGGAAAGACATTTTGTGTGTGTGTGTGTGTGTGTGTGTGTGTGTGTGTGTGTGTGTGTGTGTGTTTGTTTGTTTTTGCAACATTAAAGACTGTTTTATAAAGGCCAACTAAACTCTTTGCCTCATAGATAGCACTAGACAGAATGCAGAGACAGAAAACATTGAAAGAAAAGTAACAGACAGGCTGGAAACGTATTTTACCTATTACACATTTCAAGGCAGTCACTTCAGATAGCAGCTTTCATTATTAACTGAGCTGTTTCAGGAGGGGAAAATGGTACACAGGCTTTTATTGGTAACTACAAAAGTATGTTTCTGAGTTTCTGGAAAGCTCCCAGCATTGCACATTGGCTAATGTGGCAGTCAGGATGTTAAGGAGCAGATGGTACGAGCAGCGGAACTTTGCCATTTATGGCAAATGGTGATGATTAGCTTTTTGTTTGTTACAAGCAGAAACAAGCCCATAAGATATAAATGCGCTGCACCAAAGATCTGTAATTTTACTCTTTAATTTGAGTTACCCAGATATTCACTATTCAGATTTGGAATAGATAACATATTTTTAATTATTTATTCTCAAGAGAAATCTGGAAAAGCAGTGACTAGGCATGGTAGAGGCATGGTACATTGCTTTTAAAATATGCTTTGCATTTTGAAGAGCCGTGCCTCCATAATTTACTGTATAATCTAAATGACAATTATAAATGGTGCTCTGGAACTGACTTCATGAGAAACTGCCTGAAAGTTTACACCAGTGTTTTTCAAACTTGGTAACTTTAAGATTCCCAGAATTCCCCAGGCAGGTTTAAACTATGGGAAACCTGATCTCCATATCAAAAGGACCATGTTGCCAAATGGACCACTTTTGTCCCTTATGATAGAGCAGGTCCACTTCTCATGTGGCAAAGTGTACAAAAGAAAGAATTGTTAACAAGGAGAAACCAGTTCTTATAGGCACATGGTGATGGATACAACAGACCTTCAAATACTCAACTAAGAAAATAGTAAAACAGTCCACATTTGGTGTGTGGGTACATATTTTTAAAAACTTCTAAATCACTAGAGTGCAAAACTGCATAATGACTTTAGTAAGTAAAGTTATTCATACAAAATACTTTAGGCTTTTTAAAGGATTTTGGTTTTCATATTAACTGTATACTGCACGAGTCAAAAAAAGGGCTGTGAAAATATTTACTGACCCCTCGCATCCTGGACATACATTGTTTCAACTCCTACCCTCAAAACGTCGCTATAGAGCACTGCACACCAAGACAACTAGACACAAGAACAGTTTTTTCCCGAACGCCATCACTCTGCTAAACAAATAATTCCCTCACCACTGTCAAACTATTCACTAGGCTGCATTACTATTACTATTAGTTTTTCTCATCGTTCCTATCACCCATCTCCTCCCACTTATACTGTAACTTGTTGCTTGCATCCTTACGATTTATATCAATATTGATTGTTTCCTGATTGCTTATTTGTACCCTGTGACAATCATTAAGTGTTGTACCTCATGATTCTTGACAAATGTGTCTTTTCTTTTATGTACACTGAGAGCATATGCACCAAAGACAAATTCCTTGTGTGTCCAATCACACTTGGCCAATAAAGTATTCTATTCTAGCTGAATAGAGCTGAAGTGGTGCAGTGGTTAAATGCAGCCATTGCAGGCTGACTGCTAGTTCAACAGTTCAGCTGTTCAAATCTCACTAGGCTCAAGGTTGACTCAGCCTTCCATCCTTCCGAGGTGGGTAAAATGAGAACCCAGATTGTTGGGGGCAATATGCTGAACTCTGTAAACCGCTTAGAGAGGGCTGTAAAGCACTATGAAGCGGTATATAAGAAAAGTGCTATTATTCTATTCTATTCTATTCTGTTCTGTTCTGTTCTGTTCTGTTCTGTTCTGTTCTGTTCTGTTCTGTTCTGTTCTGTTCTGTTCTGTTCTGTTCTGTTCTAATGCAGCCAGCCCCCATATGGTTTCCCTCAGATGTGCTGGAATCTAACTCTGGTTCCTTCCATATATTGTACAAGGGCTGTATCTTTTCAAGATTGGGAGCATTTCCTTGTATCCCCATGACAGTGTAAGGATTGAATAGGTCTTTGCAAGCTAAGCCAATTAATTCTGGCTCTATTGCTGTTTCAGAGGAAACTCCGCAAAGACATTTGTAGCATTTACTCTGAATCCCTGAAGCAGGAAACTTCCAATTAGCAAAAGTCCTGCTTTATCCTATCTCCCCACACTTCAAAGTTCCTCCTCCCTCCTGAAGACAAGATGCTTTGTGCCTTCTCTTCACACTTCACAAGGGGGAATTTTATTGCACCCTGTGTTATTGTTTTTGTTTTTCTTCATCATAAAAAGCCAACACAATGAGGGAAGATGGAGCACATTTTAGATGGTTGCTGTCTGCATGCTCTCCTTTGGTTGGCTAAAATTGCTTCAGTGGAAGGATGGAAGTTAACAAGGAAGAGACTCATGAAGTAACATGACAATACCTTGGACAGTGTCTGTGAGGAAGTTCTCTTTAATTCCTATAATAATTCAATCACTATAGCAATGACATGATATGAGAGATTATGCAGGCTAAATTCACACACAAGTAGAGAATATTAGAGGAATATAAAAGGCTGAGGAATGATAATGGCATAAAGCCATTATGGCAGCCAATATAATCCAAAAGAATTACATTCACATTTCTTATTTGTATAATTGGATACTTTAAAGCAACTTAAGAGACTCTAACGTTGATAGAAGGGACAATATTACTATCCTTTCACCCCCTTTGTCCCATGTTGTTGTCTCACAGAACCTGATATTAACTTTGCAGGAAAAAGAAAGTCATGTAACAAACCAATGGAAAGACAATGTACATCAGGGCTGTCAAGCTGCCGGCCCGCGGGCCAGATGCGTCATGCACTGGCCATGCCCATGCCTGGTTTAGCGAAGGGAGGAAAAGTCCCGATACATCACGTGATGCTACCATGATGACGTGAATTGGCATCCCTGATGTACATCAAGAAAATGGCACACCTGAATCCACGTTAATGGTGATTTAACTGCTGCTTAATTAGAAGCTTCCTGGGTTCTTCTTCAAAGATAAATCTGCTTAGTTGAAGGTTCACCATTTCCAATTGGTTTAGATAAATGGGAACCTTCCTTTTTACTGATGTGTCATCATTTCCTGTGAGGAGAAGGGTGGCATGTTGACATTCTTACAGGAAAGGCAGGACAATGGTAGTGGAAGGCATTGCCTAAGGTTCCAAGGCTTGAGTAAACCAGCCTGATAAATAGCTGAAGGTTCCTCAAGTTTCAACTGGACCAGGAATTGAAATGATGGAAGGCAATTTTAGCTAGAAATGGCACCATGTTTTCCAGTTATAATGCACAACTGGGGTGTAACCAGGCAAGTAAAAGTTTTACCTTTCTGTCTACCTGTTATCACAGTTGGACAGTACCATTTGAAAACGGATTAAGATGAAGGGGAGAATGAAGAGAAAAGAACCACCCTGCCGATCTATCACCATGTCAACTGCCAAAGCTTTCTGGCTGGTTCTGTGGACATTTCTTGACAGATGGCTGTGACTAACAGAACCCAGCTGAGAAGAGACAGCATATCCTTTACCCACTATATTGACATCAAGGAATAAAACTGCAAGAAACAAATGATCAACTCATGGGACTTACAAGAGGGATTGGCAGTCAAGGTCTGAAAGAAAGAGCAAGAAAAAGAGAGGTGTGTATAAGGAATGCATCTGTCTACTCTAGCAGATCTCTTTTTCCTAAGCAAAAAGAAAAGCTTTGTGAAGCTGCTATGCAGCAAAAGTGTTTTCTTTCTTTCTTTCTTTCTTTCTTTCTTTCTTTCTTTCTTTCTTTCTTTCTTTCTTTCTTTCTTTCTTTCTTTCTTTCTTTCTTTTTGTAAAATTAGGGTGATCAGGTCTGATAAATTCAATATTTCCAAATATAAAGGAAGTCCTTTAGATATCACAGAGAGGGTTACAATCATGATTGGTATAACAATGGATATTATTATTTAATATACTGCAATTTTTAATAAACTTAACACACACTAATACAAATTGAACTAGAATTGAGAAAGTGCAGGAAAAAGAAAAAAACAAGAAAAAAGTAGAAGAGAAAGAAAAAAGACAACAAAGACAATAAGGATTTTATTGCACTGAGCATAAGCTAATATACTAAGTTTTCACCCTCTTTTAAAGTCACAAATAAAAAATCCTCTTCTCCTCATAGCATAACTTTTATTTATACAGAGTCCAGAAATTATCATCATTTCAATCCTAGTTCAGCAAAATGTCCATTAGGAATTACCAGAAATATCAAACAAATAATTCATTTCAAATCAAACAGTTTAACTTTATATTCCTTGTTTTGGTTCTACAAAGTGGTGACCTTTGAATCTTTCCTATGACATCACAGGATTTTATCTTTCATAACTCTTTGGCATTTAAAAGGGGTCTTCAAAGCTTTCCTCAGCCAACTTTATAAATCCCATAAAGAGATATTGCCAGGATTTCTTATCACAGCTGTTCCATGTCCATATCCTTTCCTTAGAAAGTCTATTGTACTCCCATTTTGGTTAATTTCAGTTTTGTTGTCTTCCCTGCCTTCAAACTCTGCAATGTCTATGTCAGATAATTTTTTTTAATTTTTTGTCATCTTTCTATCTTTCCCATGAGTGTATTATTTAATTATATACTGGCATTTCAAATCTTATGGCAAAATTAATTAATGTTCCAAATCTCTCTGGTTTGGAACAATCCATTCTAAATTTAAAATTAAAATTTGTTAAAATTGCAAAACTAAAACACACCGGGTACCAAATTGAGCTTGCTGTTTTGAAGATCTCTAATATCTGTAAAGTATTAAATTGAACTTAGAAAGTGAATTTAGTTGGTTTACTATCTTTATGAAAGGTTCTGCTACTATTAGGAGCAAATATGTCAACTCCCGTGGGTCTTAGAGCTGAAATGCATAGAAGACACAAATGTCCTAAAATAAACTCTTTAAAACCAAACAAAATCTTCCTACCATTACCAGCAATTATAAGGAATAAACCTGTCCCAGCCACACCTTCAGGTATGTAGAAGAATTCTCAATTTCTTCCTCTTCCCTATTGTTATCAGCAGCTGCTTTGGAAAATGGACTAAGTCTAGCGTACAGTGGTGAAAGCAGAAGTGGCGGATAACATTGGGCCATCACATGCTTATTATTTATTTATTTATTTATTATTAGGTTCTTCTATGCCGCCCTACTTCCTAAGGGGTGATCAAATATTGTATGCACCTCTTGTAATAAAATTAGGAGGACAAAATATAACTTTATGGTGTGGCTTGCACTGTCTGGAGAAATATAGAGGGATGCATCAATTTAAGTGGCATAGGAGAATGACAGAAAAATACCGCTTAAATAAATATTTTGCACTACTGATCTCTGTGTCTGCAATGAACCTTATTACATTCAAATTAATGAGGCAAATCCGTTAGCAGATTGCCAATTATAGAATCTGAAATCTTTAAAAAAAATGTTGCTAAGGAAGAGGCTTGAGGCAGTGGCAGGTGCTAAAAGATACTTTGTGAAAGAAACTTATGTCATCAGACTCCCCACCAACCTATCAACATTTATTGCTGAGGCTGTAACAGTGCTGATATTAGAATTGTGTCCCATTTTAGAGAGAGTATTTTTAAAATGTGCGAAATGGGAAAAGCAGGCATCAAACTTTAAACCTTTTTCCTAAACTATTTAAAATTAACTATACTGCCAAAATATACTGACATCGACATTTGGATCCTACATTCTGATCTCCCAAATTTGGAATTCTGCATTTAAGACATTGTAGGTCACACCAAACGCTCTCATTTGCCAAAAGCATGCCACATATTTGCTCTAAATCATAAAGCTTTTTTCCCCCTTTTTATGGTATCACATTTTCATCTTACGTATTTTTAATGTTTTTAATGCTTACTGTAATATTGTATATGGCATATAAACCCATCTGAAGATAAGCCAACCCTCATTTTTTTAACCAAAATATTAAAATAATGTTTCACACCCATGGAAAACCCAACTCTCAAAATTTTCATATGTTTTACCTTCCATACTTGGCTAATCTGGAAATAATCCACGGAGCACACATTTTTCAAGATGTTTTGGTTAAAAAATTGAGGATCAGCTTATTCATGGACGGGCTTATATGCAAGTGTGTGTATAGCCATATATACTTATGGATAAGCTGAACTCAATTTTGGGAGTGTATTTTGACACTTAAAATTCTAGACCTTTTCATGAGTGTATAGTTCCTAACATTTTAATTTTTCCATACCCAAGTTTTTAAATATCACTATATTTCACTCTAAAATTTGGTTGCACATTTCAATTTCATTCTTCTTTGTTTTCTTTTATATTAGACATTTGTGAATATCATGTTGGAATATTATGCTTCATTGGCTGAAGACTGCTTAATAAACACAAAAATGGGAATGATATGGGAGTTCCAGAAATGCTCAGTTCTCTTGTACCCCTCGTTAGCTCTGTAATATATTTATAGTGTTTGTAAGCAAAATCACTGTCTTGGGTTCCGTGTATTCAAAGAAAGCATAAAGCTAAAATATTGTAGAAGGCTCCATTGAGGTGGCACCAATATAAGTCCAAAACTGATTGATTAGAAAGGAGTTAACCATTTTGTTCCAGTTAAGTTCTTCAAGTTTGGTGGGTTATAGATTATCTACGTTAGTGTGTGCATGTGTGTCAGTGTGGCATGCAGGTATACATGTCATTTAAATACTGAAGTTTCAGTACAGAAACAGCAAGTAGGAATATGCAGCTTAAATATACCTTGTCTTTGTGAGGTTGCAATCTAAGAAGATAATATACATTTAATATAAAGGCATCTTAATTTGCTACTGCTATGCACCAATTTACAGACCATGAGGGCAGACCAAGAAACTCCTTCCCTTTTGGGGGATGGGGAGATTATATACCACTGGACCTGATTCCCAGCTATTCCATTCACTGTGTCTTTTCTCCTCCAAACCACTTCCCCAGCAGCAAAAGTGCTGCTGCTCACTCTAGGACAGGGAATGACTGGATGCCTTATAATTATCTCTCTGCAGAGGCTCTTAGTGTAAAGCATTATTATATGCATAGCTCCAAGGAGTTCTTCAGAATAACATAACAGGGGATAATCAACAGGGCAGTAATCTGCTCCT
Source organism: Diadophis punctatus similis (assembly GCA_023053685.1). Classification (NCBI taxonomy): domain Eukaryota; kingdom Metazoa; phylum Chordata; class Lepidosauria; order Squamata; family Dipsadidae; genus Diadophis; species Diadophis punctatus. Next base: position 36,874,442 of record JALIGW010000001.1, on the reverse strand, counting down.
GAAACTACACTTAGGCACAATGAATTAGTAACTCTGGCAATGGGTTGGGAGGATAGTAGGTATAGGTAAGTTCTGTCCTATTTCATTACCTTTCTGAAAGTGGCCATTTTATCTAAAAACAGGGCTAGCATTGTTAATTAAGATGAAGGACAATTTTCATAGTTATATCTCATCTAGTCATGATAAAATCTGTATAACTAACCTTAACCCTAACCCGATTCATGCTCCCCAGGAAAAGCTCACATCACCTCTGGTAATTCTGCAAGCAAAGATTTTCTCATATAAGCCTATTCCTTAATTCTCCCAAGCATTTTTGGACTACATAAATCCATAAGGTACACCTCTGAAATGCAGATTCAATCCATTTTTCAACTGCTGACTTTTGTGTTCAACTCTGTCATTAAAATATGAGAAGAAAAAATATGAGAAAAAAATTGTTCTTTGATGCCAAAAAAGCCAATGCAGTCCTAGGCTGCATCAACAGAAGAATAGAACCAAGATCATGTGAAGTAGTAGTACAGCTTTATAATGCTTTGGCAAGACCACACTTAGAATACTATGCCCAGCATTGGTCATCACAATATTAAAAAAAAAAAAAGATGTTGAGACTGTAGAAAGAGTGCAGAGAAGATCAACTAAGATTATTAGGGAACTGAAGGCTAAATAATAATAATAATAATAATAATAATAATAATAATAATAATAATAATAATAATAATAATAATAATAATAATAATAACAACAACAACAACAACAACAACAACAACAACAACAACAGAGTTGGAAGGGACCTTGGAGGTCTTCTAGTCCAACCCCCTGCCTAGACAGGAAACCCTACACCACTTCAGACAAATGGTTATCCAACATCTTCTTTAAAACTTCCAGTGTTGGAGCATTCACAACTTCTGGAGGCAAGCCGTTCCACGGATTAATTGTTCTAACTGTCAGGAAATTTCTCCTTAGTTCTAAGTTGCTTCTCTGCTTCTCTTCTCTAAGTTGATTAGTTTCCACCCATTGCTTCTTGTTCTACCCTCAGGAGCTTTGGAGAATAGCTTGATTCCGTCTTCTTTGTGGCAGCCCCTGAGATATTGGAACACTGCTATCATGTCTCTCCTGATCCTTCTTTTGAAGAACATTTGCAGAAATTAGATATGTCTAGTTAGTAAAGAGAAGGACTAGGGGTGCTGTGATAGTCGTCTTCCAATATCTAAGGGGTTGTTATAAAGAAGAGGGGGTCAAACTATTCTCCAAAGCACCTGAAAGTAAGACAAGTAATGGATAGAATTTTAGCACAGAGAGATGCAACCTAGAACTAAGGAGATACAGAATACTGAATAAGAGAGTTGGAAGGGATTTTGGAAATCTTCTGCTCAAGCAGGAGACCCTATACCATTTCAGACAAATGGTTGCTCAATCTCTTCTTAAAAGCCTCCAGTGATGGAGCACCCACAACTTCCCGGGAATAAGCCATTTCACTGACTGATTGTTCTAACTGTCAAGAAATGTCTCCTTAGTTCTAAGTCAGATCTCTCCTTGATTATTTTCCATATATTGCTTCTTGTCCTGCTTCAGATGCTTTGGAGAAGATATTTGGAGAAGATATTTCCTAACAGTGATATCAATTAAACAGTAGAATGGCTTGCCTCCATCACTAGAGTTTTTAAGAAGAAATTGGACAGCCATTTGTCTGAAATGGTTCAGGGTCTCCTGCTTGAGCAGGGAATTGGACTAGAAGACTTTCCAACTCTGTTATTCCATAAAGAGGGCAGTTGACTATTTGGAAACCTATTGTTATTTTTTGACAGTCCAATATCTAAGAAAATTATCAAGATAGCAGGAATATCTGTTCAAGTTTCCAGAACAATATTAGCCATTACTGACAATTCTGGGATTTGAAATCCATAAATTTCAAATAGACACCCAGGTTGGAGAAGGTTAAATCAGATCTATAGATCTAATGCTAGCCACAAGCAGAATTTTGCTAATGTTCAACCCCTGGTTTAGAAATCCAATGCCACTTATTTTATTCATTGTAGAAGGTTATAGTAGTACTTTCTTTTTTCTTTTCTTTCTTTCTTTTTTTAACATTTAACATTTAAACCACCTACAAGTAATCATAGCACTATGAGGCTCTTGGCAGAGATGCAGCCTCTCCCACAGTGCTTTCTGAAATAATCAAGTGACAATGCAACATCTTGTAGTCACATCATCATTCAAAGAAGCAGTGAGTTAAACATTGGGGATTATACTTAATGAATACCAAATAATATAATAAATATCATACATAGTATTTAAGCCACACAAAATATCTGCATGATAACAAGTTATGAATGCCTGTTCTATTGTTAGGTAAGGCTTAATACCCTTAAGCAAGATTTTTTTGGTTAGAAATCAGGAAGAATGTTGCAAACGGAGAAGTACAGGTGATACTTCAGACACACACACACACACACACACACACACACACACACACACACACACACACACACACACACACACACACACACACACACACACACACACACACACACACATATATATATATATATATATATATATATATATATATATATATATATATATATATATATATATATATATATATATATATATGTAGGTCTTTGGTTATTCGGGTTTTCTCCCGCGTAAAATTGGAAGTGTCTTTGCAACGTTTCGACGAAGTCTCATTCGTAATCATCAGGCTGGTGTCTTCAGCTTGCTGCTTCTAGGAGCAATGTGAGATTGCAGCTGTTTCTTCCTTTTAACTGCCACTGGGGGTTTGAACTGATAGGGTGGGAGCTTGGCTGTGTTCTGATTGGGTGGAGGTGTGTTCTGATTTGTTGGGGGCTTGGCTGTGCTCTGATTGGATGGGGGGTTGGCTGTGCTATGATTGGCTGGGGTGTCAGTTTGCTTCATGTATGGAATGGAGGGGTTTAGAGTGGCTAAAGATGCAGCTATGGTCTGGCTTCTGGTTTGTGGCCGTGCCTCATTGGTGTGGGTTTGGGTTTGCTTTTTGCATGGGTGTGTGGTGGTGACATCCTGTGTGGTTTTCGTGAGTGTGGGTCTAGTGTCATTCTTAGTGTTAGGGACTCGTTTGTCAACAAGTGTGGGTTTCCAAATGGCTGGTAGGCGGGAGGTGTCATCTCGTTTATTCATGCTGTGTGGGCGTTTCTCTATCTCAATGGCTTCTCTGATTATTCTGTTGTTAAAATGTTCAGTTTTGGCGATAGTTCTGGTCTTTTTAAAGTTAATTTCATGTCCTGTGGCTTTAAGATGTTGGACCAAGGAAGAAGTTGGTTCCTCTTTTTTGACTGAGTTCTTGTGTTCTTCAATGCGTGCACTTATTCTTCTGTTGGTTTGTCCAATGTATGTGGTGGGGCAGGCGGTGCATGGGATTTCATATACTCCTTGATTTTCTAACTCAATTTTGTCTTTGGGGTTTCTTAGGATGGTGGATATTTTTCGGTTTGTGCAGAATGCTGTCTTGATGTTGTGTTTGTGGAGGATCTTGCTGATTCTATCTGTGGTTCCTTTTATGTATGGTAGGAGGGCTTTGCCGTTTTCTTGTTCTCTGTCTTGGATTTTAGTGGGGGTTTCTTTTTGGATTAGGTTGGTGATCTTATTTCTTTGGAATCCGTTGGATGTTAGTACGTTAGTGAGAGTGTGTAGTTCGGTTTTTAGGTGTTGTTCTCTACGGAGATCAACTCCGTAGCCAAGACACTCATCTCCAGAACAAAACGCTTAGCCGACGAACAACACCTAAAAACCGAACTACACACTCTCACTAACGTACTAACATCCAACGGATTCCAAAGAAATAAGATCACCAACCTAATCCAAAAAGAAACCCCCACTAAAATCCAAGACAGAGAACAAGAAAACGGCAAAGCCCTCCTACCATACATAAAAGGAACCACAGACAGAATCAGCAAGATCCTCCACAAACACAACATCAAGACAGCATTCTGCACAAACCGAAAAATATCCACCATCCTAAGAAACCCCAAAGACAAAATTGAGTTAGAAAATCAAGGAGTATATGAAATCCCATGCACCGCCTGCCCCACCACATACATTGGACAAACCAACAGAAGAATAAGTGCACGCATTGAAGAACACAAGAACTCAGTCAAAAAAGAGGAACAACTTCTTCCTTGGTCCAACATCTTAAAGCCACAGGACATGAAATTAACTTTAAAAAGACCAGAACTATCGCCAAAACTGAACATTTTAACAACAGAATAATCAGAGAAGCCATTGAGATAGAGAAACGCCCACACAGCATGAATAAACGAGATGACACCTCCCGCCTACCAGCCATTTGGAAACCCGCACTTGTTGACAAACGAGTCCCTAACACTAAGAATGACACTAGACCCACACTCACGAAAACCACACAGGATGTCACCACCAAACACCCATGCAAAAAGCAAACCCAAACCCACACCAATGAGGCACGGGCACAAACCAGAAGCCAGACCATAGCTGCATCTTTAGCCACTCTAAACCCCTCCATTCCATACATGAAGCAAACTGACACCCCAGCCAATCATAGCACAGCCAACCCCCCCATCCAATCAGAGCACAGCCAAGCCCCCAACAAATCAGAACACACCTCCACCCAATCAGAACACAGCCAAGCTCCCACCCTATCGGTTCAAACCCCCAGTGGCAGTTAAAAGGAAGAAACAGCTGCAATCTCACATTGCTCCTAGAAGCAGCAAGCTGAAGACACCAGCCTGATGATGACGAATGAGACTTCGTCGAAACGTTGCAAAGACACTTCCAATTTTACGCGGGAGAAAACCCGAATAACCAAAGACCTACATACAAACACCCGCGAAAACCTCAGAAAACATATATATATATATATATATATATATATATATATATATATATATATATATATATATATATATATATATATATATATATATATATATATATATATATATATATATATATATATATATATATTCTCAATTGGTAACAGTGACTCACAGATATGCTTCATCAGTAAATAATTTGTTAGATACTTAGATACCATTGGCAAGGCTTTCTGATCTGTAAAATACCCTGAACGTATTCGTGAAAAAAAATGTATAAAAAGTATGATAACCTTGGATTTTTAAAATATAGGAGTACCATCAAAATAAGTGATCCACTCATTTTTAGAGGATTGGACAGATTAGCTCTGAAGAATCCAATCCTAAAGATGTAGGATTCATACACACAGAAATGATTCATACACTCAGGATTCATACACTCAGAAATGATATCATGGTTTAAAAAACCAAGATACAAATAACACAAACTAACAACAAGAAACAAAACCATACTGAGATCCTCCCATCCTGTTTATGTTGGAGGCACCATTTAAGAATAGATTTACTTTATAATATCCACTTATGACCAGCTGATAGAGGGAAATGTTATATATAAATGAGAACTCTTTTCCATTTATAAACACTACTGGTTTTATTTGAAAATATCAATGTATCTTGTAGAATGGACAGTAAATGTTAACTACTTCAAGATATATGCTTGCTATATTTTGAAAATCATTTGATTTTCTTATATCATTGAAATCAGAAGCAAAACAAGAAAAATGCTCAGAAATGAAAATATATTTCATGGGCAACTATTGCGGAGTGAGACAATGACATTAACCAAATAACTATTCCAACCAACAAGGAATATGAATGGAACTCTACCATTAGGAAAAAATATGTTATGAGTTCCTTCATAGTTCTGCAGTGTTCTTGAATCCCTAAGAAAGCATCTGTAGCATTCTGGGCTTTTCTAGAAGAGTACAAGAGGAAAGGAGGGAAATTGCAGGGGAAAGGAGTCACCGAAAAAAATGGTGAAAAACAAATCCCATTTGTTCTCAACAGAACCTCCACAGTAATTTAGTGCTCTCATTGGCAGAAAAATTCTCTACCCACCATCCCCATTTCATAGTCAGAAAAGAAACTCTAGTCTAGATACAATGGAGTTAAGAAGTAAATTTTGAAGTCTTGGGAGTTTGGAAGAATGCAATATAATGGGTATTATTCTGGTTACATATCTGCCAATCAAAAGTTTAGTTGTATTTCATATGGGTTCTCTATTTATGGCTGCTTGACTAACTATGAATAAGGCTGTGCATTAAAATGCAAATCTCCCCAAAGGCAAAGCAGTGTGGACAGACTTCATCCATAATTGTTTGTATGTGTACCAGATTCAGTACGCTTGTAGTTCCCAATTCAACATGTGATATGCAGGCAGAAGCTGCTTATGTATATGCATTTCCAAACCAGATTTGGATAAGAGTTTATTACATCTGTTACAATAATCAAAGGCATCAAATAGCTTTTTACTTCTCCAAGAAATATAACATTTCTTTTCCTTTTTCCAACATTTTTCCTCAAGAGTGAATTTCCTATTGCTCTGCAACAGATCAGGCTAGAGAATTTCATAGAATATGAAAACTGTCTAAAAAGAACACTGGAGATCATCTAATCCATGGGTGTCAAACTCTATTGCGTCATGTGACATATTGTTACTATCACATTTTTTTGCCTTTGTGGACGCATCCGGCCCACGGGCTGCCAGTTTGACAGGCCTGATCTAATCCAATGGCTTATTTAGTACAGAAATCCACTATTCCCCACAAAGCCAGCCTCTGTATAAATACTTTCAGTATTGGGGAGTCCTTCAAGGCAGTATTTTCCAATATCGAGCAATATTAAGAAATTCTTTCTAGTGTCCACTCAAAATCTGCATTTTTATATTTCAGCCCAACAATTCTTGCATCCTAGTTACAACACTAAACATTTATAGCCTTTTGGATAATTAAAGACAGTTATCAAGGCTGCCCACAATTCTCTCATCTTCAAGCTAAAGATATTCAGTGCCTCCAATAATTTCTCATAGGTTTTTTTTCTTCCAGGCCCCTTATCATCTTGGTTGATCTCATCTGGTCATGATCTATCTATCTATCTATCTATCTATCTATCTATCTATCTATCTATCTATCTATCTATCTATCTATCTATCTATCTATCTATCTATCTATCATCTATCTATCTATCTATCTATCTATCTATCTATCTATCTATCTATCTATCTATCTATCTATTTATCTATCATCTATCTAGCTATCTATCTTAGAGATTTTTTAATAATAATGGTACAACTAAATTAGAGCAAAGAAAAGTAAAAAGTAAATGGAAAAGAAAAGAAAAAGCTAAAAGTAAAATAAGGAAAAACAGAAGAAAGTAGAAAAAAGACAAAGTTATAAAGAAGTGGCTTCTGATCTACTTCAAAGCAGTTGTAAGTACAATTATATACAGTATTAATCTCTCTCTATAAAATTACATCATCTGTATCATCTTTCTATAGTCTATTCTGTCTAATCTTCAGAACCATAAATCACAAGTTCTTTTTTTTTTCATTTTTACACAAAAGTCCATAAGGGGTTTCATCTGATCATGCTTCTGTCTGTCAATATCCTTCCTAAAATGTCCAGCAGTGGGAAAATAATTTAGATGTAGGCTGAATATATAGAAAACAGAAAACTGATTATTTCATTTGATCTTAACACTAGTTCTATTGAAATAGCCTAGAATTGGACTTTTTTTTTTGCAGCTACATCACACTGTTGGCTCATATTCTGCCAAGACAAACAGATAATTTTGCACATACTGCTGTCCAGTAATCTCTCCCCACCCCATATTTATGCCTTTGATTTTTCCCCCTATCCAATAAAGTACTTTGGGTTGAAGGAACACTCAAAAATATTGGAGAAGGTCTTCACCTAAAATGATTAATGAGTTTGGCTTATGAATTTCTTCCAGCTATGTTCAATATTTTGAAAAGGCATATATATATATTGGGGTAGGGAAGATACGCACATCTATTTTAACTGTGTATTCAATAGATTTGTCTGTTCAGAAATGAGAGTGAAATGCAGGTACTTATAAGTGTCTATCCTCAGTGGGATCTTTAAGCGTTTACTGAACGAAAAGCTTTATTGCTGAAACATTTTAAGAAAGAATGTGGGCGAAGGTTACTTTTTTATACTTCAGTTTTCAAAGATGAAATGGGAGATCTGATCAGGAACTTTTTGTTGCTGATTTGTATTCTTTTAAAAAACACAACAACCTCAAATATTTTCTATTGAAAATGAATGCCTGTAATAAATATTCATTTTGAAAACCTTTAATTGGGAGATAATCTTAATGATGACATTCTTTAAGGCAAGCTTTTTCTAAATAAACTGTTTTGCTGATAAATATTCCTTACCTGTTCTTAGATTTACAGAGAAACACGGGAATAATTACAGATAATTTAAAACTAGTTAGCTAACTAATTATCATGTATTATAGTTTGTTATATAGCAGAGAAGCCTGAAAAAGAAAACAAAGGTTTATTCACCCCATCCTCACTATAGCAAAGAATCTATATAAATTTAACAAATTTCACTTAATTAATTTTGCCTACTATTACTTCCAAATCAAGTTATACTATATACCTATTGTATTTACTATTCCTGTTACTGAGTTCAATCATTTTCTTCAATTTGTTTACAGTTATTGAATGCAAGGCTGCTTAATATATAGCAATATTGCTATGTAAAATATTAATAGATTACCAAAATAAATAAATCTTAATATAGCAATTTCAGAGACATAGGATTTTCTGAAGGAGAAAAGAAAAGTGTTATGTCTGCTAAGCCTCATTTCCCTAGGGGAAATCTTGGTTATGCTTGTTTAAAAACAAACAAACAAACACACACACAAACAAACAGCTGTTGAATGGTGATAGAAGCCTTGAGCTTCAAAACTTCCTGTCAGCACCTTCCCTACTGAGGTAAATTTAGGAAACAGTGCAAAGTTGCTTTTCTGAAAAGCCTGGCCATTCAAAAATGGTTGGAAAATAACAGATGCTTACTACAGGTTTTTATTTATTTATTTAAAAAAATTAAAAAATGGAAGAACACCAGATGGGCGAGATGGTGAAAGTGGGTAGGACGTACTACCACTTGTTGAGAAGTTTCCAAGAGCAAACATAAGCAAACATCTTCCAAGTGAAAACAACATTTGTGTTTGAGTTTTAGCCATGAGCCCAGACCTTGCACAGAGAAAGAGCAGATCCATGCAATGTGTTCCTGTACATGTTCAACCTACTCCAATTATAGAATGCTGAGCTGATCATTGAATCATAAAGGACAAAACACAAAAGCTGTTTCCAGTCAATATACGGTTTTTTTTTTAAGAATATAAACCAGAAATCCATGTAAAAAATGTGTTCATGGAAATGAAAATGTTTGCCAATACAAAAGAATGTTAATTCCAAAAGTCTATACATTGCATAGAGCAGTGATGGCGAACCTTTTTTTCCTTGGGTGCCGAAAGCTCGTGCGCGCACGCTATCATGCATGCACGAGTGCCCACACCCATAATTCAATCCCTGGGGAGGGCGAAAACGGGTTCCCCCGCCCTCCCAGAGGCCCTCTGGAGGCCGGAAACGGCCCATTTCCCAACTGCTGGTGGGCCTGGTATGCCCATTTTTCACCCTCCCCAGGCTCCAGAGGCTTCCCTGGAGCCTGGGGAGGGCGAAAACAGCCTCTCCCGCCCCCCGGAGGCCCTCCGGAAGCCAAAAACACCCTCCCAGAGCCTCCATGCGAGCCGAAAATCAGCTGGCCGGCGTGCACATGCACGCTGGAGCTGAGCTAGGGCAATGGCTCGCGTGCCGGCAGATATGGCTCCTCGTGCCACCTGTGGCACTCGTGCCATAGGTTCGCCATCACTGGCATAGAGGCTATAATATATATGAAATATATTTATATAAATGTTAGCTGAGGAAAAAGCTGGGAGTAACAATATGTCTTCTGTGCTTCAATTTGGCCTGTAAAACATGCTTTATTTTTTCAAGTAGTCAGCTGTCTGAATTTTCTGTATTTCTGTATCTGTTTAAGTTGTTAGAGCTGATTAATGTATATATATTTAAATCATCTAGCAAATTTCTAAACAAACAGTGGGAGAGAGGCAGGGGTGAAATCCAGCAGGTTCTGACAGGTTCTGGAGAACCGGTAGGGGAAATTTTGAGTAGTTCGGAGAACCGGCAAATACCACCTCTGGCTGACCCCCAGAGTGGGGTGGGAATGGAGATTTTGCAATATCCTTCTCCCAGGAGTGGGGAGGGAATTGAGATTTTGCAGTATCCTTCCTCTGTCACGTCCACCAAGCCATACCACGCCCACCAAGCCACACCCACAGAACCGGTAATAAAAAAATAGGATTTCACCACTGGCAGAGGGCAATTTTAAAAAATATTTGTCATGCCAAGGATGGTAGTAGGAGCAGTGGAGAAGTCAAGCATTTCAGCATACTCAGAACTTTTCCTTGACAATTTTAACTTGGCTAACTGAAACTGGATCGCTGATTCCAACTGCTTCTGCTAATTTCCAGTTTAGTTTGTATCTCATACACTCTCATACTCCTCTGAATCCAGATGAAAGCAAGCACACATCCTGCTCAATTCAGTGAATAAAAATATGGTTTGAAGTTTATTTATTAAACATCCACAAAAATCATAAAAAGTTTACTAGCAGAGAGAGATGAACAACAGCCTATAATTTACACTATCCGTGTCTCTAGCTATATCTCCCAAAATACCAAATTTTATAGAGCCATTGTGGCACACTTCCAGTCAATTCATATTTCCAGATTACAGCAAGCACAGTCTCCCCTTCAGCTAGGAAAAATGTAGCTTGATTTTATTTATTAAACACCAGGAAACATAAACTGACTAATTAATTGTTAGGGAGAGAGAGAGGAAGAGATTAACACCAGGCAACAATTTGCATTTTCTAGCTGTATACCGGTATCTAAAAGTACAGAACTTTCTAGAGTGAAAACAATACTGTAATTAGCATGGACATCCCAAAAGAAGTGTTGTTGAGTTATTCCATAGTTAACCCTTTTATGTAGTGTACATAACAGCATAAGAATATAGATGGAAAGCAGGCCACCAGGTGAACCCTGTTCTGTTGTGCATAATGAAAGCAACAATTTGGTGGAAGAGGATAATGTACACAACACTATGAAAAGAATAAAAACAAGCCCATTGGGGTACTTTAAGTTTTATTCTGCCATTGTTTGTATGTTTTCTTCTGTGTTATGAGTTTATTACCTTTCAAGCATTCCTACATCATTGTATATGTATTTCTATTTTAAACATAAAAATGATATAGCAAGCTTCACCAAAATAATGGAAGTGAAATAGCTTCTTTTATTCCTTGTCTCATTCTTACATGCCACTCAGAAAACAATATGTTCAGAAGAACATTCAGAAGTGCTATTAAAGGAACCCTGCTGTCAGATTGCCCTATTGGTACCTGAGTTCATGAAATCTCAAAAGCCTCTAGGAGTAAAGTAATGAAAGCACACCTAGATGAGCTTTGGAAATGTTTATTTAATGGGACATAATAAAAGCTAAATGCCTCTAAGGGCTTCATTGCATAACAATGTCTTAAACATTGAACTCTTAAGTGCAGCCTCCTAAGAATTTAACTTCTAATTTTTAGTCTATCATTCGAAAGAATGATCCGTGATTATTTCAGTCATCTTACTCCTGTGTCTATTCTTGTTTGGAACAAATGATGACAATGGGGAGAGGGATTATGTACTTACGTGTGTATGTATGTATGTATGTATGTATGTATGTATGTATGTATGTATGTATGTATGTATGTAGGCTATCCATCTCAGGCCAATGTCTCTGGTCACTAACAGAAAGATATTGGTGAAAATAACTACACTGTAATTTACCCAGCTTTGTCTTAGATTAGTGTTTCACAACCTTGGCAGCTTTAAGATGTTTGGACCAGTTCTCAGCATGCTGGCTGGAGAATTCTGGGAGTTGAAGTTCAAACATTTTAAAGCTACCAAGGTTGAGAAACACTGACTCAGACAATCTGTGACTCACCCTCACAAAGGCATCCATGGTAGTTTCAAAATGAGGTTTATACATTTTATTTCGTTTTCAAATTTCTATCCTAGTTTTCCTTTAGAAGCTCAGGGAGGCTCCTCAATTTTATGTAACTAAGTTACAATTTCAGGTAACTGTCCTGTGGGTTGTGTTGAATGGAGACAACGTAATTTAAAATTACTTAAGCTTCTGAGAGTGGACTTAAACTGAGAATCGGACGTGATTGAATGACCTAGATCTAGGCATACCAGAAACATGAAAAAGATGATCAAAATAATACATAAAATCATTTCAATTTAATGCTTCTTATACGCTGTGAAGGAAACTGGGTGTGTGGGTGTGTGTGCATGCACCTTCAAGTCACTGGTGACTTCTGGTGACTGGACAAGTCCCTGCAGTTGTCTTGTCAAGATTTCAGAAGTGGTTTGCCACTGCCTCCATCCTAGGATTGAGAGAAAGTGACTAGCCGGAGATCACCCAGCTGGCTTGTGCCTAAAATGGGGCTAGAACTCATAGTATCCCAGTTTGCATTATCACTATACTAAACTGATTCTTTTACTATAAATCCAGACAAAAAAGCCAGACAAAAAAGCTTACTTGATGGCTACTGAAGGATGCAAGCAAATCACACACCTCATCACCATACAATTTGCTCACATTGAATACTCTAATTCATGCCCAGTGGGCCTTTCCATGAAAAGCCATTTTTGCTTTTGCCATCTCATTGTCTTTTAACTTCTCAGGTGGAGAGATAGATGACCAAGGACCGTATGCAGCACCTAAGAGTCTAGGCTTTGGGCTTTGGCCTTCAGAGACTACCCAAACTTGTTTTCAAATTGTAATATTGTGGGGCGGGAAATAAAAACATAATTAAATGCAGGACCAGAAAGTGAACATATTAACTTGGTTTAATTTTAATTAAATGCAAGTGTAAATGAAATTAAATCAAATGCAGTTTCTGATGTGGAGATCATGACATGTAACTGAGGGGCCAGTTGTGGGGCCCACTGAAGAAAATTCTGTCCAATCTGCTCTATTTATATAATTATTGTGTTCAACATGATGAATCCGTATTGATGTAGGCCCACTGGAGAACTTGGTGAATAGATGAAGTCGGTCTGAATCTATTCTGTGTACAGTACTGATAGGCAAGTCCCTTCAGTTTAATTTCAACATTGTTTATCAATTGTGAGCATCTTTAGAAAACAGGTTTTCATTATCAAACATTTGAGCTGTTGAAGAGCTTTAAAAGGAAAAAAAAAACAATATTGTATTCTTATTGCCCCTTAGCACTTTAAATTGAGAGATTCAAGAGGTAATTCATGAATCCCACAGGAAGTAATTAGATATCTTTCTGATTATGGAAATCAACAAAACATTACCTTTGTAGTTGTCATAGCAAACAGGGCCAGAACGATGCTCAAACTCAATCAGAAGTAAGTCTCGCTAAGTTCACAGTGGCTTACTTCCACGTATATTTAATCAAACTATTAATCACAGAAGAAAAAGAATTACAAAACAAGGGAATATAAAGGAAATGCCTTGTAGTAACATACAAAGTTATTATCTTGAGGTCAGACCCTCAGGTAAGCTTGAGAATGTGAATATAATGAAAGTCAGAGAATGAAGAAATGGCTGTGAGTGGAAAGCTAGTAGTTAAAAGAAGGATCATGGCAAGTCAATGGGTATCCTCAAGATATGATCTATAAGGAATAATAAATCTGCTACTAGCTCCAAGAGTCAATCGCTTTAGGCATATTGAAGCTAATCCTCACCCTTAAAGATATTGCATTATTGACTGATTTATGATGAATAGTCCCTCACCTCTTCCTGACATTGGGCAGGTTTGCAAAAACTTTTAAATGTGACCTTTCGAGTATACTGTTTCTCAAACCTTCTCAGTCAAGTTCTGAGGCAAGGAAGAACAATGATCAGACTTGCATGTGAAAATTTTCAGATTGTATTATTTCCTCCGCCTCTTGCATAAATACAATTCATACCTTCCTTTTGAGTTTCAAAGTTAACTCACCATTTTAATCAAATTCGATTGATGAGGGTGAAGGAAATTGAGTACTCTCCATTGACTATTCAAGCACTGAATGTGCTTGAGGAACATCATAAATCATGGTTGTCAGAAGTTTCAGTTAAGGAATCAGTCTTAGCTACCTTGCCTATTATTTAGAAAGACTAGGCCTCCAACAATATTTTTTGTCTGCCATCTGCCTTTATCTGATTTGCATACAGTGGCTTCCCCCTCCCTTGCTCTCTACCTCCCTCTCACTTTCTTTAATATAAGCTTCTTTGGCTTTTTTAAAGGGAAGATAATTACAGATTTTCATTTTAACTTTGAAACCAGTGACTTTTATTTTGATTGCCTCATAATTACAGGCTCATGTCGATTTAGCATCCATTTGGATTCCTCTGCAGTGATGTCTCTGTATGTTGGATTGGCAAGTAATGAACCGTGTGAATTTAGAGGTGACGAACTATTGCTTTCCAGACACATAACTCACCGTGAAATTGCATAGCCTTTAGTTAAGGTCTTTCTGCTTACTCTTAAATACTTCTTGGCAAATCTACCCGAGATTCTCTAATGAAAAGGCAGCATTACATTGAAGTTTCCCATGCTAGTTAATGAAAAAGCTTTTGAGAAAAAGAAGAATTCAGGCTTGTCGGTTTCCTTGCCAGAATTGTTCCTTGGCATTTTATAGTTCTGATGTTCTGTGATGATGATACAGCCGTGCATAATCTTACATAACCAGCGAAGGACTTCCATGTCAGTAAATTATCCACAACCTATATTTACCACAAGGGAATGTTGCAGACAAGGTGTTTGACTGGGGCTGGCTGATAATAGGAAGCATTGCATTTTACAAGGCAGATATATGGCCACATTTAAAATGTATGAACCAATGTATTATTTAGTGAACTTCAACTTGAATAAAACCTATTTATCTATCTGTCTCTCTAGGATTTATATGTAGTCCATCTGATATGTTACTGTAACAGGGTGAACAACCTGTACTCCCAGGACCACATGAATCTCTGAGTCTCTTCCTGCATCTCTCCCCCACCCCACTCTCACATGCCTCCCCTATGTACAATAACTAAAAACAGATAGCATTGTTTTCTACTATTTTAAGTGCTACATAAGCTTAAAAAACACAAAGAGATAAGAAAAAAAAACTCCAAACCCCCAAAATATCAACCTTTCCCATTTGTATCAACATTGGCATCTTGTGGCTTCTGTAGTCCCTGGGAATGAATGAAATGCATATAGAAATAAAAAGATATAAACATGATATGGGATGGAATAGACCTTTTTATTCATCTCAAGCTATGCTTCAAACTATATCTCAAGTCCCTTCATTCCCACACAAGAGATATAAGTCCAACCCACCTTGAATTCTTATCTACCACCAATTTGCTTTGACCGTTAGTAGTTCAGATTCTTGTAGAGTGTGTTAACATGCAACAAATCTGTATTAATTTAAACTGACTTCACTCCTGATTTTCTGCGCTTGACGTTTTCAGTGTGATCAGTTTCAAATATTAGCCTTTGGGCTTGATCTTTGCTCAGCCATGAATCTAACTCAGTGACCTTAAGCAAGCTATATCCATGATAGGACAATTCTGATTATAAAGGTGGTTAACCTCTAGGCCTGCTCTGCTAAGGAAATAGATGCAAAGTGGGATGCATTTATAACATATGTTCCTTGATTTATTTTTTTACCTTTGCTTCTCACATTCATCCAATTGTTGTTTATATAAGGAGAAAAAGATTTGTTGTCATGAAGGTATCTGCTTCTTTTAGTAATAGATAACCCCCTTCCCAGTTTTAATCTGAAATGGACACTGAAAAGGGAATCTTGGAGATAATTTAACCAAAGTTCCAAGAAACCTTTTCACCAAGTTCTGCAAAACATTAAAAATCTAGACTGAAATAAAGCTCTCCATGAAGAGCATTTAGTATGTGGGAGAAAAGTTTAATTAAGTTGAAACCAAAGAATAGCAAAATACTATCTACAAATAGACAAACTATTGTGTGTTATATGTATATATTCATTCCAAACTATAGAAAAATTCAAGAAGATATAGTTCTTTTGAACAGAACTAAAGACTATGAAATATGGGAAATTGCATCCTCAGTCAGGCTACTCCTTATTAGCTGAATTGCTAATTGCACTTAGTAGAAGCAGTTCTCAGTGGTTTTCTCCAGCCCTAAGTGGGGATGCTATGAATTCAGTCTGGCAGTGTTTGTATGTTCAAACAGCAATAGTACTTAGACTTACATACCACCCCATAGTGCTTTACAGAACTGGGGAGTTTTCATATTGCTCCCAACAATCTGGGCCCTCATTATAATGACTTTGGAAGGATGGAAGACTGAGTCAACCTTCAGCCCATCAGGATCAAACTCCAGACTGTGGACAGAGTTAGTCTGCAATATTGCATTCAAAACCATTGTGCCACCAGGTCTCCAGAGCAAATGTGCTCTGTCACTGAGTTGTTTTCAACAGGGAACTATAGTGTAGTAAACTTGCTAACACTGAACCTTTAATCCACAAAAAAGCCAAGTGATGTGAAAAATATGGAAGGGAATGAGAACATGGAACTTTTCATGATTTTATGTGTGTGTGTGTGTTGAATTCAATGTGATAAATTAATGGATATTTGGAAAGATGGAAGGAAATAGTTGTAGGAGGCTTAAATTTTTGAGAATATATAATAGTCCTTGATACCTTTGTATTGCAGTGAGTAATCAACACTTGTGTGTATGGCATCATTCTTGTCTGCAATAAAGATTCTAATCTAGCTGAGCCCTATTTGAGCGCCTTCTCCAAGTCAAGCCAATAAGTTGATCAAAGGTGAAATTTCCAAAGATACATGATTTACTGCTGATCTCAGATGTGAAGCCTAATAACAATAAAGTATTCTGTAACTATGCCACATTGTTCATGTTTTATTCAGTCTACTATGTTTTGCCAGTTCCCCACTCTGGCAATGTCAGTAGCTCAGTAATAATCTGTTGCTTAAAAGAATCTTTGGAAAGTAAATTCATAACTCAATCTCTTCCCAACTAAAAACTTTGTTACTGAAATACATGCTTCTTACATCTATCAAACCCCTTCTCCAATGTTATTTCAGGTTTACATTTCATTTTCATGTGTGATTGGACTGCACTGGTACCAGCTTAGTAGCTTTAGAAGAGAGTGGACTCAAGTGTACAAAAGCTGTCCATCCCTAGCTGAACTATTCTCAGGTACAATCTCTTCACCAGCAATGTTGTCATCCAAGCATTTTAACTGTGAATATATTACAATACGGCATTCCCTCAAGATTTTTTTTCCTTCCAATTTCCAACTCTGCACAGTTGCACTGCAAGCCCAGTGGAGTTAATCTTCCTGTGGTATGAGAATCCTTATTTGCTTAAAAGAGAAAGCTAATTAACGGATTCCCCAGCCACTGAATCCTTCTGTTTGTTAACATGCATATCTCTTCAGGTCATTATAGCTGTTCAATGTGTCCTCTTTCTCCCAAAGGCCTTGAAAAAATTTTCTTAGGAAAGACCCATACTAAAATTGTAGCCAATTTATTAGATATGTATATACAAATTATGAGCATATTATTTCATTAGGTCTTACAAATGTCATAGAGAATTTGCTTTTCTTCTATAATCTTTCTGTTATTCTTATTGTATAGTAAAAACCACAACAACATCCCTTGAGTAAATGTTAATTTAACCATGAAAAATGTAGTTGTGTGTCTAACACATTCAGTGTCCATATATATCATATGTATTTTACTGCAGTAAAATAATAAAATCATAGGGTTGGAAGGCACCTTGTGGGTCTTCTAGTTCAACCCACTGCCCAAGGCAGGAGTCCGTATAACATCCTGGACAGATAGTTGTCCAATCGTTTCATGAAAACCTTCAGTGATGGAGCATCCACAACTTTGAGAGGCAAGCTGCTCCATTGATTAATTGTTCTGACTGTCAGGAAATTTTTCCTCAATTCTGGGTTGGCTCTCTCTCTGACAAGCTTCCATCAGATAGAAGCCATCAGGTGATTTAGAGAAAACCAACCCCCTCTTCCCCGTGACAGCCCTTCAAGTATTGGAAGACAGCTATCATATTAACCCTAAACCTTCTTTTTGATAAGCTAGACATACCTAGTTCCCTTAACTGTTCATTATAGGTTTTCGCCATCAGATCCTTATCATTTTTGTTGCTCTTCACTGCACTCTTTCTATGGTCTCAGCATTTTTTGTATCGTGATGACCAGAACTGGATGCAGTATTCCAGATGTGGCCTCAGAAATGCATTATAGAGCAATATTATCACTTCTTGCAATCTTGATGCTATCTGCAAATCCATTTTGTGATGATACTGACTATCTTACTAAGAAGTAAGCTGTGGCCTACTTTGTCAAATGCCTTACTGAAGTCTATGTATACTACAGTATATACACAGCATTTCCTTCATTCACATCATTTCCTTCATTCACTTTGTTGAAGAAGGAAATGAGATTTGTTTGGCATGATCTGCTTTTAACAAACCCATGCTGGCTTCTAGTAATCACTTCGTTCATTTCTAGGTGCTCACACATTGGTTGTTTGATTATCTTTTCCAGGATTTTCCCAGGTATAGATATCAAACTGATTGGTCTGTCATTTTCTGGATCAACTCCCCCCCCCCTTTTGAAGACTGGAACCACATCAGCTCTTTTCCAGCCCACTTGCTCTTCCCCCATGCTGCAGGAGCTCTGAAAGATTTTATTCAATGATTCCTGGATCACATATGTCAGCTCTTTCAGCACCCTGAAATATAAACCATCTGGGCCTGGCAATTTGAACTTGCCTAAGGCGGATAGGTGTTATCTTACCAATTTCTTGCCTATTTTGGCCTGCATTCCTGTTCTGTCTTCCACAGTGTTGCTTTTGATAGGCTTTTTTCCTTTTGCATAAAAACAGATGTCAAGTTCTCAAGCTTTTGCATCTTATTAAACATAAGATGCAAAATTAATCAGTCTATGAAAGAACCAGAATCACAACATGACATAAATAATTATTTCCATTTTTTCAATGAATGACATGTACCGGTATATATTAATATAATTTATGTTATTGTATTTATCACATACAATATGATTAAGAATGCAATTTTATGGCTTCACCTTGTAGTAATCCTACTCATTTCTGTGTCCCATCAGTAAAATATATCCAATTGGCTGATAATTATTATGTTACTCTGTTTCTGCATTTACAGAATATATTGGAATGTGCAAAATTGTCACTGAAGCATGGAAATTCTTGATTTATCCACTTTAATATCAATATTTTATTTGTTTACTTTTGTCTAGCATTTAATATTTGCAATCATTTCATTTCTACATTTCTCACTAAAATAATCTAAACTTTCAATATTAAAATGAGGAACTGTTGTGATTCTTTCTATTATAATATATTAGATTATCTGTATTATTGTACCATTTTTAAAAAGTGTAATGAACATACTATTATTACAAATGTTTTCTTCAAAAGGCAATATTTTAAGGGAAAAGTAACATGTATACCATTGGTATTCTTCATGTTCAAAGTACAAGAGTACTTTGTACAAGTGTTTTCTTCTGCATTTTGTTTAATATTATTAAACTCTGATCTAATAGGTGACAAAATACAGTGCTGGGAATTTCAGTGTCTTCCGATCTCAGGGACATGGTTGACAGTGATAATTAGTTTAAAAATATTCTTCCCATATTGTGAGATGTAACACTAAGGTTGTGAAACAAACAAAAGGGTTGTTTAGAATATGTAGAAATAGTTTCTGGGGAACTATAACTTCTTGCAATTGATGGGCAGAATAGTTGTCATTTAATTCAACATCTGGCATGCATATTGGCAATAATACAGATAGAATATTTCCATTTTTGATTAACAAGCTGCTAAAGAATATAATGGTATATAATATTACTGTTGTCTAAAATTTTTAGTTATCTCTTTTAAAAATATAATTACTCCTGTTATCTCTAAAAAAAGAGACAAAATATAGTCAAATAAAAGCAGATTTGGTGTTTTGTGGCGAGTAGCTAATGCAATTTTCTGATACAAAAATAAGTGTTGCTATTTTGAGTACAGAGCAGAGGTGGACAATTTCAGAACACGTATGCTCGTGATCACTAATAAGAGCTATCCTATCTGTCTCTGCAGGCAGCTGTGTTTTAAAGAGATGTCGGAGAAAACAAACAGGAAAAACAAAGATGTCAGAAACACAGGAAATTCCATACAGAAATGGTGTGTCCACCTACTTACAGGTTTCTCTAGGTTATTTTAATCTAACGAACAAACTTATCAAGTCGTAAGGTCCAGCTGAACACATCAACTTTTTTGCTATGGGAGCAAGCCAGTGACTGTGTACCCCAAAGAATTGAGCCATAGTATGTCAGAAAAGAACAGATTCAGGCTCTAGCAGGGGTGGGTTCCTCCTGGTTTGGACCAGATCGCCCGAACCGGTAGTGACCTGCTGGTGATGTCACTGATCTGATTCAGTCGGTGCCGGTCTGTGGGTGCCGCCATCTTTTTTTAAAAAATTTTTTGCAAATTTTTCCATGTTTGGATAGCTTCTCCTCTTCCGCTGCTTGAAAAAGGACCCTCCCACCCGCCCCCGGGTTAATACTGACCTTTATTTCTTTGCCCGAAGCACAGCTGATCAGCTCCTCAGCTGTGTTTCAGGCTGATTCCTGCTACTGAACATGCACAGAAGCCAAATTGCACAAGGGGACGCGCGTGAAATGTTGCGATGCGAACTGGTGGCGAAGGTAAGTGGAACCCACCCCTGGGCTCTAGGCAGAAAATAAGCAAGCTCAGAGAGCATAAAGGACCCCCTCATATCAACCCTGAGCTACAAATATTCTCCTTTATTAGTTTGACCAGAGTAAATCAAGTCTACACTGTACCTGGATTGGAAGTAAAATGTCCAGGATATTTAAAGATCTCTCAAAGAAAAGAGTCTCCATTAGAGCAACTTCAAAATGACTTAAGCGCTGTTCTGCTTGACTGCTTGCAATTGAATAGGAAGGCTAAAGTCAAATATACAACTTTTTAAGCAAGTATAATTGTAGGCAGTTTCATTGACTTCCAACTAGCCTGTTTTGATTGTACTTTCTATTAGAGTTAAGTTAGGTTTTGAATTTGAAGGAATAATGCAACAGCTAACTTTACTACCTGCCTGGCATTGTATTTTGTTCAAGACTGGCAAACTACAATTCATAATTTTCTGACTGTAGATGGTTGTATAGGATGTTATGAAAGACTGATTCATACATTACCTGCCGGAAACCAGTGTGACTGGATTATACATTGCTTCAGTGACATTTGTTAAAAGAACCAATGAAATTACTGAAAGAACCAACCAAATTACTAACCTGCTACAAGAAATGCAAAACTTGACTGAACAAGTCAGCCAATCTTATATGAATGCTGCCTGTTCTTGCTACTGTATTTTCTGTAATTTCATCTGTGCAAGTATTTCCAAATGTATTTCACATTTTAATGGCATAATTAAATAGCAATAGAGAGACCATGTCTAAACTTTAAAGTTGCAAACTCAGATTGCTACCAGTGAAGGTGAGAGCAGGGAAGGACCAATACTTGGGCAAACCTCATTTCATATAGTAGTCTTTAATTTATGATAGATATACATTAGATTGAACTATATGCCAGAAAAGATAGAGAGAATCTAAACATGGAGCACTCCATGCTGCATTGCTTATCTATTAAGTTTCATTTTAATATATTGTTTTGACCACCAGTTATAACAAATAAGGTAAAACTTACCAGCACATCAAAGTAACCAAACACTAATAAAATAGATTAAAATGTGCAAAAGTCAGTAAGAACATTAAAACATTGTTCTTAAAGCAGATAAAATAACGGAGTAAATATTAAATGTATAGCTCTCCAAGAGGAATTTTCCCAGTTATTGAGATCATGGCTTCCACTATTTATAATTTGCTTAAAACCATGAATGGCTGGAGTAAACTAGGTGGGAACTGAGATTTAAACTCAGAGTCCCATGGGAGTTGGGCGGCATAGAAATCCATTTAAATAAATAAATAAATAAATAAACAGGAATCTTAACATTTGAATATTAAATGTTCATTGGATACTTCCCTTCACATCAGAGCATCTGGAAAGGTTGCTGAAAATAATACAGATGGTCCTTGTTTAATGACCATTCTTTTAGCATCTATTTGAATTTATTGCAGTGCTAAATGAATGGTAGTTACAACCGATCTCTGTAATTACATTGGTTGCAGTGTCCATTGGGTCATGTGATCCCAATCTGGTTGCTGAGTGCCTGACTAGCAAGATCATTTGATAGCCATTTGTGATCTTCTTTGCTGGCTTCTTACAAGCAAAGTCAATGGTAGAAAGC
This sequence comes from Diadophis punctatus similis, assembly GCA_023053685.1. Taxonomy (NCBI): domain Eukaryota; kingdom Metazoa; phylum Chordata; class Lepidosauria; order Squamata; family Dipsadidae; genus Diadophis; species Diadophis punctatus. The sequence continues at coordinate 36,852,028 of JALIGW010000001.1, read as the reverse complement.
TGCATGTGGCAACCATGACTCACAGTGATTTGCTTAGCAATTGCAACCAGAAATGCCCAAATTTCCATTGTTAAGCATCACAATCATGTGATATTTCACTTCCATTGCATCATTATCAATGGAAATTCTGTTCCCAGTGACAGTGCTTAAGTGAACTGCCAAGATAATTTTCAAAGTACAGTCATTTAGAGTAGCACCATTTCGTTTCAGAACTGCATTTTTTTTACATTGAACTGATCTTGGGAACAGAAGGGATATGCAATTGTTAATCTTTTCCAAGAAAAATTATTGGATTTGCATGCATAAAGATTACAGGCACAAGCCATTTCTTTAATGGACAACGTCTCAATGATCAACTGTTTTGAGACTACTATTTAGTTACCTATATACACTTTCCAGGGTTTTGTGAACTCAAACTGCAACACCCTTCTAGAAGAATATTGGCAGCCATAGTACATAAATGAGCTGGACAGTACCTTAAATCAGATTCTTCATCTAGAGCAGACATTCACTAATTGAAAGAAGAGGGTTTTTTTTGCATCATCTGACCCTTCTAATTAGAGATGCCAGAAATTCCTTGCTGATCTTTGTGCAAATACATTATTCCACATCTGAATTATGGTTTTTCTTTCATAGAACAAACTTTCTACCCATAAATATTAGACTTCAGTTTCAAATTCAGCAAAGGGGTTTTTTTTAGATTCTACCTTTCACACACTGAAAACACACACATAGTATCTGGTTTCCAGCTCTTCATCCAAATATTATCCTAGAAGAAAAGTGATCCCGAAACCAGTTATGGTATTCTCAGTTGCAGATTAATCAGCAAACTGTATATTTATTTACTGTATATTTATTTACTGTGATATTATGCAAGTTTTGTAAAAATTCAAACTAGAAGGAGGGGAAAAACAGCTTGTAAGCTGTAAATTATAGGTATGAGATAGAATTTACAAACACAAACTGTGCACACTAATATTTACTTTAGTGAAAGAAATAAGCAAACAAATTTCATGCTAACAGCTGCTTAGTCCAATGGTTTTTGTAGGCTACATGTACAGGGATAATGGATTAAGATTATTTCCCTTTTATCCCATAATTATATTCTTAGAATCTTCTAAATGTGAAATGGAAATAAACCTGGTTTTGTAATTAAGTAAATCTTAGATGTTCTGTCCTTGATATTAATCAAACAGTGCTTCATTGCACATGGCGGACCAAGTATAATTTGCTTTCATTTTCATAAGACTGCTTATCCCCTCGGAAAGTACTAGCCCTTCAATGTAGGCAAGATCAAGAAAAAAACATTCATGGATATTCTTCATTAACGAACTAGAGTAGCAGATTCTTGACAGCCTGTCAGAGTTTTTCTCTACTCCATCTTATACCAAGCAAAATCAGTGATTTCTTTCTGAAATTTCCTTTCTCAAGACTGAATCTTCTTTTTTGAAAGTCCTCGCTTAAAAGTGTGCTTATTCTTTTCCCATACACGAGGCCAGGTCTGCATTCTTTCAGCGAAAGGAAATATTTAGAGACTTTATTATAGGGTATAAAACCTACTTTTGCTTATTTTAATGGCTTACCTGTTCATACAGTTATGTCATAGAATATATTGCATCCCCCTGGGCTATTTTTTTTTTGGGGGGGGGAGGTTGTAATTCCAATTTTCCAGTTTTTCACCCCTTCCCCTCCAACCCATTATTCCTTAAAGGCACAGAATTTGGTCTAATCTAATTAACCTAACCTAAAAAACATAGTCAGGATTTAGGCTCAAAACAGGAAAGCAAGAAAGATAACAACTCTAAAGGTTAATCTTTGGCAAAACTGAAAGTTTGAAAGTTGTCAAAATGAAGGCTAGATAGAGACAAAGCAGATTCCTCAAAAACAGACACACATTTATTTATTAAATTTATTTTTTTATGCCACCCATAAGATGACTCTGATATGCTACATAGGACAGGACAGAAAAAAAAATGAATTGATTTCTTTCTGCATAAATGAGTTGTTCTTGAATCATAGGAGAAGGTTTTTTTTGGCATGACTTCCTATTTTCAGATCTTAGATTTCTTATTTAAGAAATCCTGTATGTAGGGTGAAATCTTACCATTGTAGTCAAAACAACCTGATTTTTATGTTGAGGCTTCACTTTGAATCAGATTACTAGAAATGTCTGAAAGAAGTTGATAACTCTAAATGGATAAGTCCAATTTGGCATATGGTAAATTTTATTTCATTTATTTATTTATTTTGTCAAGTACATGTTAGTAATATACATAGATGTAACATTGTTGATGTACATAAGATTGGTACTGATAAGAGGGAACATTAGGACAGGGACGGTAGGCACGCTGGTGCACTTATGCACACCCCTTACTGACCTCTTAGGAATCGGGTGAGGTCAACTGTGGACAGTCTAAGGGTAAAGTTTTGGGGGTTTGGTGACGAAACCACAGAGTCAGGTAGTGAGTTCCAGGCATTTACCACTCTGTTGCTAAAGTCATATTTTCTACAGTCAAGTTTGGAGCGGTTCACTTTGAGTTTGTATCTGTTATGTGCTCGTGTATTGTTGTGGTTGAAGCTGAAGTAGTCATTGACAGGAAGGACGTTGTAGCGGATAATTTTATGAGCTATGCTTAGGTCGTGCCGAAGGCGACGTAGTTCTAAGCTTTCTAAGCCTAGGATTTCAAGTCTGGTTGAGTAAGGTATTCTGTTGCAAGTAGAGGAGTGGAGGATAAAAGGAGTGGAGGATAAAAGTAGAGGAGTGGAGGAGTGGATGTTAAATCCTTAACACCAGTTGCTAGAGATCATAGAGGGCAGTGATGGTGAACCTTTTTTGGTTTGTGTGGCAAAAGGGGGGAGCGTGGGGGGTCACGCGTGCACGTGCTCACACCCATAATTCTATGTGCCCCCCATGCATATCCGCGTGACACCCCCGCTCCCAGCACGCGATGGTACACGCGTTTTTCGCTCTCCCCAGGCTTCAGAGCCTTTCTGGGAGCCTAGGGAGGGCAAAAATGGCCTTCCCCCCAGAGGCCCTCTGGAGGCAGAAAATGGCCCATTTGCCAACTTCTGGTTGGACCAGAAGGCCCATTTTTTTTGCTCTCCCAATCTACAGAGCCTTTCTAGGAGCCTGGGGAAGGCGAAAACGGCCTCCCCCCCAGAGGTCCTCCGGAGGCTGGAAACTTCCGGAAGTTGGCAAACAGGCCAACTTTTGCTCTCGTTTTTTTGCAAAAAAATGGGCCTTTCGGTCCAACTGGAAGTCGGCAAATGGGCCCTTTCTGACCTCCACAGGACCTCCGGGGGTTGGGGTGAGGAAGGCTGTTTTTGCTCTCCCCAGGCTCCTAGAAAGGCTCTGGAGCTTGGGGAGAGCAAAAAACAGGCCTTCCCCATCCCCTCCGGAGGTTGGAAACAGCCTGTTTCCCGACTACCAGTGGGCCTAGAAGGCCCGAAAATCAGCTGAGCTCGCGTGCCCACCGATATGGCTCCGTGTGCCACTTGTGCCATAGGTTCGCCATCACTGATATAGGGTATTGGAAGAGGGTTAATGTGTTCTTTTCCTTATCTGTGAACTTCCTACGTGTATCCTGTAAACCACTGAACAATACACAATGTTGGAATTCAGAAATCCCCTCCATCCTTACAATGTTATAATTCCAAATAATCCTTTTAAAATTAAATGCAGGAAATTATAAACTGATCCACACACTGCATAGATAAACTGTTGAATTTGATGGACAAATTAATGGAGGACTGGAACATAAAGGGCTACTAATGTGGCTGGATATTTGCTACTTTGGAAATATTAATGTCATGGTGGTATCATGTTAATACTAGAGAGATCTTTGAATACTAGAGAGATCTTTGGAAATATTAATGTCATGGTGGTGTCATGTTAATACTAGAGAGATCTAGAGATTCTCAGTCATCCAGGCCATGGTCCCAAAGGTGCTTTTTCAAAGGCAACCGGACTTTGTTTTTCCTTGAAGACGTTTCACTTCTCATCCAAGAAGCTTCTTGCTTCAGTCAGAACCGAATAAGCTTCTTAGACCAGAAGTGAAATGTCTTTAAGGAAAAACAAAGTCCAGTTGCCTTTGAAAAAGCACCTTGGGACTTTGAATGACTTCTGCTTCATTGAAGCTTCTATGCTCTGCAGGCCAGTTCTGTCAGAGAGAAGGAGCTGGATGAATAGCAAGAGAGTTAATTCTCACAAAATGGTTGAAAAACAACTTATTAGTAAATCTGAAAGTTGCCAAAATGAAGGGAGATGGAGACAGACTAACCTCCTCAAAAACTACACACACACACACACACACACACACACACACACACACACACACACACACACACATTTCCTTCTCATCTCTATGTATGTCGTGTGTGTGTGTGTGTGTGTGTGTGTGTGTGTGTACCTACACATTACATACCCACACATATGCATTCATACAGACACATACAGACACTGTACACACTGTAACACAACTATTCTGGTACTGGTAAGCTAATTAACACTTTTACTGGCTTAGAAACTTGTTATCTCAGTTCAAGCCACAGGTGACAGAACTGAACTTCTTAAAGATGTAATTCAGCACTTTGAAGGTCCTTTGTACAAAACCACTTTAAGCACACGCACAGAATGTACATGAGATCTGGAAATGTTTTCTTTTCTGAATGTTAGATAGGAAGGGAATAGGGTTCAGTGGACAGTTTCCTCTTCTTTCTAATGTAATTATAACCTGCGATAGCTGCAAAAAACAAAGTCTTTTATACCAGCTACAGGACAAAGTAGGAAACTTACAAAATAATGAAGAACAAATTAAAAAGATAGCAACTAATTATTTTGAGAAATTATATAGACAGGAGGAAACTGAGGTAGATAAGATCATGGATTATTTAAAAGAAGAAAGTTTGCCAGTACTGGAAGAAGAAAAGAGAGTGTTGTTAAATAAGGAAATAACAGTGAGTGAATTAAAGGAAGTGATTCAAAAACAGAAAAACAACAAAACTTCAGGTCAAAACTTCAGGTTTACCAGGGGAGTTTAATAAGACTATGGAGGAACTGATTGAACCAACACTTTTAGAACTCTACAATGAGGTGTTATTGAAATCTAAAATACCCGTATCATGGAGTGAAGCATATATCACAATGATTATGAAAGAAAGTACAGATGCAAATCAAATCCAAAATTATAGGCCAATTTCAATCTTGAACGCGGACTACAAAACTTTTATGATGATTATGGCAGGAAGAATTTAAAAAATCCTAAATGAGATGATTCATCCCAATCAAAATGGTTTTTTCCCAATGAGACAAATCAGGAATAACACAAGAATGGTATTAAATATATTGGAATATTACAAAGCCCATCCAGAGAAACAAGTAGCACTTGTTTTTCTGGATGCACAAAAAGCGTTTGACAATTTAAACTGGAAATATATGATTAGGCAAATTAAAGGAATGAAATTTGGAGATAAAATTGAACAAATGATAGAAACAGTATATTCCACTCAAAAAGCAAATATAATAATAAACAGAGATATTTCAAAACCATTTGAAATAACAAAAGGAGTCTGCCAGAGTTGCCCCTTGTCACCCCTGCTTTTTATCCTACCATTAGAGTCTTTGTTAGTGAACATTAGAGCAAACAGAAAGATTAGTGGAACTAAAATTAGAAAGGAAGAATATAAAATTCAGGCATTTGCAGATGACCTAGTATTCTTTATTGAGGTTCCAAAGGAGTCAGGACAAATTTTAATTCGGGAAATAGAGAAATAGGAGAAGTAGCAGGTCTTAAAATTAACAAAACAAAAAAACAAAAATGATAGTTAAAAATATAACATTAAAGCAGGAAAAAGAATTAGAGGAAAAATTGGGATTACAGTATACAAAAAAATTTAAATATTTAGGTATTTGGTTGACAGTAAGATGTTCCTCAATTAAAGAAGACAACTATGTGAAATTAATACAACAAATAAAAATAGATTTGGAAAGATGGGGAAAATTACAGTTATCTATACTAGGTCGAATTGCAACCATTAAAATGAATGTTCTGCAGAAATTGCTCTATCTTTTCCAAACTATACCTATAAAATTAGATTTAAAAAATTTCATTGATTTGAATAAAATTACAACAAAGTTTATATGGGCAGGCAAAAAAGCAAGAATAAAACTAACAGATCTTAAGAACAATAGAAGCAGGGGCGGAGCAGGGCTCTTTGACTGGCGACTTTACTATAAAGCGGCAATTTTAGTATAGGTCAAAGAGTGGATCAACTTGAGAAATAGAAGAATACTCACACTGGAGGGACACAATCTACAAAAAGGTTGGCATGCGTTTCTATGGGATAAGGAGAAGAAACTGCATACATATTTTGTTAGACATAAAATAAGAGAAGCTTTGATGCAAGTGTGGCAAGAGATTAAAAAAAGGCATTATATGAAAGTCCCTAGGTGGGTATCTATAATTGAAGCAATGATCCACCTGAATACTTTGGATATAAATAAAATGGTTAAGTATGAGGAACTTTTAGATAGACAAGGGAATTTAAAAAGTAGACAAGAACTGGAAGACCAGGGTATAATTATAGATTGGTGGCCATATTTGCAACTCCAATCCAGATACAAAAAAGATAAAGAGGAATATGGATTTGAGATGGTTCCGCAACAATTAGACAAAATATTGACCGGCCCAGATGAAAAATTAATAACAAAAATTTATAATTATTTATTAGAATTTGATAGAGCAGAAGATACAGTGAAGGGAGTTATGATAGCCTGGGCAAAAAATATTGGACATAGTATCAAAATGGAAGATTGGGAGAAAACCTGGAATAGAAATTATAAAATAACTAAATCGGCAAAGTACAAAGAGAACCAGTATAAAATGTTTTACCGATGGTACATGGCACCATCTAGATTAGCGAAGATCTACCCAAATTTAGAACCGAACTGTTGGAAATGTGGACAAAAGCAAGGTACCTTTTATCATACATGGTGGTTATGCTCAGAAACAAAAAAAATTGGGTAAAAATTCACAGATGGATTCAGGAAATAACGGGTTCTCAGATAGAATATACTCCAGAGTTATTTTTGTTAGGGATCGTTAGGGGGGAATATAATAAAAGAATAATATATATTATGTTACATATAATAACAGCAGCAAGAATAGTGTTTGCGCAATGTTGGAGACAAAAGAATATACCTTCCGAAGGCTTAGTAATAAGAAAAATATTTGACTGTGATGAAATGGACAAATTAACAATTGAACTGAAAGGACAAATAGACTCTGACTATCATGCAATATGGAAGAAATGGCACGACTGGATTGAAAATAGAAAAACAGAAAAAGAAAAGAAAAAAATAGAAATAAAAGTGAAATCTACAATTAGAATGTATGGAATATATTTGATGTTGAATGTTAAGGTATGTAAATAGTATGTAAATGAGCACAGTTATGCATAAGTTATGAATATATGTTTAATGGAAAAAACAATAAAAATTTATTTTAATTTAAAAAAACAAAGTCCTTTAGCCTAGCCCCTAGGACAGTGATGGCGAACCTATGGCACGGGTGCCACAGGTGGCACGGGGAGCCATATATGCCGGCACACGAGCCATTGCCTAGCTCAGCTCCAGCGCGCATGTGCGCACCGGCCAGCTGATTTTTGGCTCGCACGGAGGTCTGGGAGGGCGTTTTCAGCTTCCGGAGGGCCTCCGGGGGGACTGGGAAGGGTGTTTTTGCCCTCCCTAGGCTCCAGGGAAGCCTCTGGAGCCTGGGGAGGATGAAAAATGGGCCTACCAGGCCCACCAGAAGTTGGGGAACTGGCCATTTCCGGCCTCCAGAGGCCCTCCGGGGGAGCGGGGGAGGCCGTTTTCGCCCTCCCCAGGCATTGAATTATGGGTGTGGGCACTCGCACATGCGCGATAGCACGCGCGCATGCACTTTCGGCACCCGAGGGGAAAAAGGTTCGCCATCACTGCCCTAGGACATACTTCTTTCCTTTTTAAAAAAATAGTTATGTCAAATTTACATTTGAACTCCTGCTTTTGCAATATTATAAATAAAACAATATAAATTCAAATCAATGATCAAATCTTAGATGAACACATTCTATAATTCTAGGACTTTGAGAAAGAAAAATAAAAATAAATATGGCCAGGGGCAAGATCTATTTTTTTTTAATGCTAGCAGAGTTCAGAGAAAGCAGGCATTTGGTTCCCCTTACTTTACACTATATGTTTGTGCTTTTCTGTATTTCCTTTTCAATGGTTTAGGTATTTCTGCATACACTGTCCCTGGTGGTGTTGATGAAGGACAATGAGAAGAAATATATTAAGAGAAAGAAGAAGAGGAGGAAAAAAAGAGAAAGAGAGAGAAAGGCGGGGAGGGGGGGAGGGAGGGAGGGAGGGAGAAAGAGAGAGAAAGGAAGGAAGGAAGGAAGGAAGGAAGAAGAGAGAGAGAGAGAGAGAGAGAGAGAGAGAGAGAGAGAGAGAGAAAGAAAGAAAGAAAGAAAGAAAGAAAGAAAGAAAGAAAGAAAGAAAGAAAGAAAGAAAGAAAGAAAGAATCCAGATCCTTTTCATATACAGGAAACTCTGGGATGCTGCACTGCTTGGGCCACAAAGTATAAGTTGCAAAAATTATGAGATCACATACAGTATCTCTGGCTATGTCTCACCTTTCTAGAAGCCTAAGACAATGCAGTCTTTTGATTTAAATAATTCAGCCTTGTCTTCTCATGGCATGTATCACACATATCTCTTTTCTTTTTTCTTTTCTTTTCTTTTTTTCTTTTTTTCCTTTCCTTTCCTTTCTTTCTTTCTTTTTCTTTTCTTTTTTATATTTTATTTTCTCTTCTCTTCTCTTCTCTTTTCATTTTTCTTTTTCATTTCAGCTTCACATAAGCTGAAATCAGTAGCACCTCTTCTGACATAATTAGATATACATGCGTGAATTCACACATACACAAACACATCATATAACATATCAGAGTTTGTTGCAGAAAAATCAATTTTCAGAAGCAAACACAGATGACTGATTAAGCTGGATTCATTAACTTCTTTATAAACATAGTAACAGATGAATTTACAATACCATTAACAGAGATCTTCTTCAATGCAGTTACAAGTAAATACACAGGCAGCAGAGGAACAGTTAGTTTCATTTCAGCAAAGCAGATAAGCACAGAGTGGGCTGAGAGTACAGAGTGGACAGAGAGAACAGAGTGGACTGAGCCACACCCAGCCTTAAGCTTAAGTTTTCAGTTTCGATTCTCAGCACAGACTCAGAAGTGTTTAGTTCTCATTGACTGACTTAGTTGCTATGCCTATTCATTGGCTGACCTTATTAACATGGCTCTCGCAGTTCATGAATATCTTAACATAACATGTGCAATAAACAAATAGGGCATCTCAGTTTAATTTAATTAAAAATTAAGTGTAATTATTTTGTATTTTATATCGTGTTCATATTCCTGACAACTTACTGCACTGAAAAGAAAAAAGCAAAAAAAATGCTTTCATTGAAATTTGAGAGATAATGCCTCCCATTTGATTTATGAAACTAGGTTACTATGTACTATGAAAGAAGATTTAACCTAATGAGCTTTGATTCTATAAATTGTTAGGGATAAACAGAAAAAAACAAGCTCCATCCAATCTGAAACATATCCCATTGACTGACTGACTAACAGACATACAGACATTTCAGCCCTCTTTTATTTAGCACTTTTGATTTATCTTTCAATTAGGCCTCTATCCGGTGAGTTAGATTTATTTATTTATTTATTTATTTATTTATTTATTTATTTATTTATTTATTTATTTATTTATTTATTTATTTATTTATTTATTTATTTATTTATTTATTTATTTATTTATTTCGTCAGGCATGTATTAGATAACATATACAAAAACATAATTATGAATACATGAAATGGATATGAATAAAAGGGAACATTAGGACAGGCACGGTAGGCACGCTGGTGCGCTTATACATGCCCCTTAAAGACCTCTTAGGAATGGGGTGAGATCAACAGTAGACAGTCTAAGGATAAAGTTTTGGGGGTTTGGGGAAGAAACCACAGAATCAGGTAGTGTATTCCTGGCATTGATCTGTTACTGAAGTCATATTTTCTGCAATCGAGTTTGGAGCGGTTTACCATATGTTTGTGTCTATTGTGTGCTCATGTATTACTGTGGTTGAAGCTGAAGTATTCATTGACAGGTAGGACATTGTAGCGGATAATTTTATGTACTATGCTTAGGTCGGATCGAAGACGGCAAAGTTCTAAGTTGTCTAGGCCCAAAATTTCAAGTCTGGTGGCATAAGGTATTCTGTTACGACAAGAGGAGTAGAGGACTCTTCTCATGAAATATCTATGGACTCGTTCAATTGTATTAATGTTTGATATGCAGTGCAGGTTCCGGGACAGATGAGCTGTATTCAAGAATTGGTCTAGCAAAAGTTTTGTATGCCCTAGTTTGTAGTTCAATATTACCGGAGAAGAAGCTACGCAAGATCATCTCTGCTGAAACACAGAATCAACATATTGCAACATTCTGGGAGTTGAAGTCCACAAGTCTTAAAGTTGCCAAGTTTGGGGACCCCTGGAATAAAGCATAATTTGATGAAGGTTTTCCTTCCTTTAGGGATACCTCCCTGGTATTGCTAAAGGTGAAAGTGGCTCCTGCACAATCACTCTGTCTGCATACAAGGCTCTGCCATGGGCATACCAGCAAATACAAGACAAAGTTCTCCCATAGGGTTCCCCAAAGCTTGACAAACAGTGTTCAAAAACTGAGAAAGGGTTGTTGCGAAGGAGAGCAAAGATAAGCAACTTGGTCACTGCTATCAGAAGAGAGGAGGCCATGCTGCTTTGCTAAGCTCCTGTGAAGGATGGCTCATTCAAGCCTCCACTGAAACACAGCACTTCTTTGAAGATTCACACAGCTGAGGATGACAGTCACATTTTTCTGAAAAGTCCTTGAATTGCAACAGATAAGTCCCCAATATCAAAACAGCATACTGTGATGATAAGTAAATAACCTCACTGAACCACAGAGGTGTTTACAATTTACAACTTGGAGGGACTTCAGCTTCGGTGTTTAGCCTTATGATAACCCACTGACTACACTGCAGGTACAAAGAATGGAAACAGAGATCACAAAATACCACTTTCTTCTTATGTGGTTTTTTTTTTGCCAATGAGCTGAGATCACATGCCATCCATATTTACTAGTCACCAACATGAGTACCATGCACACAGTATTTAATATAAGGGTTGATGCATTTCGAACCTACCACAATTTATTTATTTATGTATTCATTCACTTATTTCAATTTATATGGCCATCCATCACAAGTAAATGATTTTGGTAGCCATATGAATTTACACATAGAGAAAATAGTTTGTCGTCTATAGCAACTGCCTGGATGGCCCTTGGAGGGGCCGAAAGGCAAAAAGGAAGCAGTATGCTCCCTCCCATATTTGGGTATACCAGGGTGATTCCACACAGAAAAAAAACATATAACCCTTCCCTGGTACAAGCTGATACAGGAGGAGAGCCTGTGGCTTAGGGGTTAAAGGTACTGATTACAGGCAGGCTGCCCAGGTTCAAATCCCAGTAAGGGTATGGCTAGCTGATGAGATCTAAATAGCTTGAAATAGATCTATACTAGTCTCCCTTCATTTTCATTATCAGTAAAAATGTTTTTTTTATATATATATATATATATATATATATATATATATATATATATATATATATATATATATATATATATATATATATATATATATATATATATATATATATATATATACACACACACACACACACACACACACACACACACACATTTTTACTGATAATGAAAATGAAAATGAATACACACACACACACACATATATATATGTATGTATGTATGTATGTATGTATGTATTTATATGATACCATCTTTCTCTAAATATACACATATTATTGCTTTTCACTAGTAAAAGCTAATCTGTCGCATTCTGACAGTCTTCACTGTTGGTGATTATTACAATGCTAAGAATTGTGGTTCAGCAACATCTAGATTGCTGCAGGTTGCTATCTCAGCTTTACAGAGTACATGATGCTTTAATAATTCAGACTATTGCCTTGAAAAACTTACCAGCATTTAACAACAACAACAACAACAATGGAATCAATTTGGAAACAGTGAGGTTGTATTAAATTATTTCACTTAAGAAATGAGTTAAGTGTGAAATGGAAAACATTGTGAGGGACATTCATGATGAATCAACCATTACAGCTGTGGTTAAAAGTGAGCCCTTTGTCAAAATAGCCAGGAAATTATTACATTACTTGCTCTACCTCTAAATATTGTAATGATATGGCACAAAAGAAGCATATGCCAAAAGAAGCATATCTCCATAATTGTTATTTTCTTATTGAATTGGTTTTCCAGTTTTACATAGCTGATATCTGATGTTGAATTAGACAATCCTTCACACAATAAAAGCACATCTAGCTTTTAAAGAAAAAAAGGTTCATATGCTATTTGCCTCTTCCTCAGCACATACAAGGATCCCCAGAGTCTGATGCTTCTTAAATTATCTAAAAGTCTGGTTATTCTACTAAGATTTGGGATAGTGCTAAGCGAGATGATCTGGAAAGAAACGTATGCTTCATGCTGAGCTGTTGTAGTTCATTACACAGTTCAATTACCAGCAGAGCTGGGCTTTTCTGAGAGATACTCCCCTTTATTGATTTCTCCTCATGGGGGTAGATAGGTGCATAAATATCAGCTATGAACGATAGAAGGAGACTATGAACGATAGAAGGAGACTGTAAATCTCAGTCCATGCCATTGACATAATACTCAAGCTTCATGTCTTCTTAAACTTAATATATTTGAGGTGTGTGGGGACTATACCTGCTAAAATTCTTAGTCAACATGCTGCTTGGTTGCTCTGGCAGTCTCAAAACATCTTTGGCATGCCAGGTTTGGAATTATTCTAGAACTATATAATAAAGCAGTAGACAGGTCTGATATATTTTTTCAGCAGGGTTGGGTTCATAAATTGCATGTAGTCATGGTACATTGAAGAAGCTATGTTTTGATAGCGTGAACTCCCCATAAGACATATAATGTGTGAACTCATCACATGGCATTCAAAATAAAATAACATTCTTCATTTTAATGAAATTGTTTTTTGTATTTTGTTGGCTTGAATGAAGGTAGACCTGAACACAAGGATTTTAGTGTTCAGTTGGCAAAATTCTGAGCTGGATTTATTTCAAGTTTTACGATTGCTACATTTCCAGCTATCTCCAGAAAAATGTCCAAAAGCACTAACTACCTTTTATTGTATTGTATGTTTCAAGCCAACTGCAGTATTGGAAAAGATGGGTGACTAATGAAAAATATTTGAAAGATTACTCTGCTCAGATCCTCAGGACAGGACATAGCAGTAGAAACCAGGTAATTTTATCCCTGGGACATCTATTTTATGGCATTAAAGCACACTATATAAAAGTAACAAGTATACTCTAACAGCAGTTATTTTGCCGAGCACAAAGCTTACAGAATTTTAAAAGAGCAAAAGAGTACAAATGGTATGCCATAAAACTCTAATCATGCAGTTAAAAAAACCCTTACATAAAATCTCAAGTAATCGTTAGTTTAGTGTGCCTGATTTTGCTTCTTACAAAGGGATTTGCTTCTCAGCTGCTTCCATTAATAAGCTGACCATTAAGTCAACTTCCATGGGCAGAGTCACATGTCAATCAATCCACAAATTAATGAGAAACCAAGCAGAAGATAATTGCAAATCTTAGCAAACCCATTCAATGTCTTGCGGGCAACCAGATGGAAAGACTTTTCAGAGAAAAGGGTTCATATTAATAATCATGGACATACCTATCTATTTAACAATGAATATGCTATACCATGTTTGCATTGTTCCAAGCCTGAAAGAATTTGACTTCTTGGTTTAACCAATAGTAGTTTCATCAGTAATTAATGTTTGACTTGAACTATGGCTCAGGGCCAGGTTAAGGAACACAGCATATGCACTTTCTTTCTTTCTTTCTTTCTTTCTTTCTTTCTTTCTTTCTTTCTTTCTTTCTTTCTTTCTTTCTTTCTTTCTTTCTTTCTTTCTTTCTTTCTTTCTTTCTTTGTCTTCCATCTTGCCACAGGGCAACTCTGGGCAGCTTAGAAGATTAAAAGAGTGGAAGCTCATAAGTGCAGCAGCAGTCTTTGGGGGAGTGATCTGAAAAGCAAAGAGCTTGTGGTTGCCTGTCTCCAACCTTCTACCTCTGAGAAAGTAGCTCATGTTTGTCCTGAGCTGATTCACCAGATGAAAGAAAAGATCCTGATGGTTTCTTCTTTTTCACTCAGAAATTCAGAAACTCTGGCCAGTGGATTTTTTTTGTACAGGTCATTCTATTCACTGGCTACCACAACCCCTTGTTAATCGGTAATCCAATGGAGATGAGTGGGTTTTCAGCCCACAGATCCATCAGAGAATTTTCAGGAAAACAGTCAATCAGTAGATTAGGAACACAATAATTCTTTAAAAAGAATTTTATTCTCTGGCAAGTTATGCTATTCTGTTCCCAGATTGCTTTATCAGTCCAAAGGGCTATTTCCTGTAAGCCTTCTCCCCCACTTCTATCTCCTCCTCTATCAATAATGCCTTCTATGTTGTTTCCATTCTCAAGGTGTTATGTGAGCCACAAAGAAGAGGGAGTCAAACTATTCTCCAAAGTACCTGAGGGTAGAACAAGAAGCAACGGGTGGAAACTAAATAAGGAGAGAAGCAACTTAGAACTAAGGAGACATTTCCTGACAGTTAGAACAATTAATCAGTGGAACAGCTTGCCTCCAGAAGTTGTGAATGCTCCAACACTGGAAGTTTTTAAGAAGATGTTGGATAACCATCTGTCTGAAGTAGTGTAGGGTTTCCTGCCTAAGCAGGGGGTTGGACTAGAAGACCCCCAAGGTCCCTTCCAACTCTGTTTCTATTATTTATTTATTTATTTATAATTAAATTTATATACCGCCCTTCTCCAGGGGACTCAGGGCGGTGAACAGCCAAGTAAAAGCACAGTATAAACATTAAAATATGTACACATTTAAAAGAAAATATTAGATATGGCCCTGATTTAAGACAATACAATTAAAATTTAGTAAAATCTTAAAAACCCCAAAAACTTTTTCACGCCAGCCCGGCTTGATAAAAATAGTTATGTAAAACATTTAAGCAAAGAGTATGTTCTGAGTTTTAAACAACTTGTTTCGGAAAATCCCTTGCCTTGCTTCTTTGAAATGCAAAGGAACTACATAATTCCAAGGCAGTGTTTCTCAACCTTGGCAACTTGAAGATGTGAGGACTCCAGCTCCCAGAATTCCCCAGTCAGTGTGCTGCTCTAGGGAAGTAGAAATAATTCAAGAAGTCCTGCTCTGCATGCTTTTCCAATTTGCCACAGTTACTCCTTATGCTTAGGCTGTAACACATGATTTACTTGTTTAATCAAATTACAGGAAGTGATGGAAAGGTATAGTAAATACACTCTAGAAAATATATTAACATCATTAACATCTATAGTATTTTTCTATGTTCAGTTTTTGGGATGGAGAAAGTTTCAATTTCCACTTTCATCCATTCTTTTGAACTTTGCAGTTATGCAATATTCGGGATTTAGAGTAAGAATCAATTACAAATTGATTAATTGTTCATAAATGTCCTCTTCCGTTATTTAGAATCCAATAGACTCTAGGTTACTGCACATTGTGCTATTTTTATATTTTGTTCTCTCCTCAATCTTCTGATCTTGCCCATATTAGAATTCCCCATCCATAGGCCTTTCCCTGCTTATCTTTCCCAAATTATATTCTTTTGTCCTTAAGAAGTCCTTTGAGTCCCTTCATCTTCTGAAATATTTGAAACAATTCTGTAAATGCTCTGTTAATGCAAAAATACTACTCCCTGTTAATATTCAAAGCCTGCATGCAAATGTTGTGTGTGTGTTTGTGTACGCACACTCACGCATGTGCAAATTAATAATTGAGGAAGTTCAGTAGTTGTGGATTAAGAGAGATGTATTTTCATGGATAGGTAACTGCTAAAGGACAGGAAACAGTGACACAAGGGCAGGAATAAATGGATAGGAAAATATCATTTTTAGAAGTATGAGGACTCCCATGGTGATAGATTGATTCATTTATATATACTACAAAGGTTTTGTAATAATCTGTCAGCATGGCGGTATATTTTGAATACAAAACTCCAATTGATATTTCAAAAATTAAAGTCTATACTCAGAATTTTTCTTGCCTGTTTCAGCAGCTTCACCAGAGTCAGCTTTTCAAAACTGAAATTAATAGAAGCTCTTTGAGATTTACAGTGAGTTAAGACTTATTGACTAGTTTGGCATTGCTGAAATTGAAAGTGATATTGCTCAGACTTCAAACACTAACAAACTGATTGCAATGTTTGTGGGACAGAAAACAAGAAAAAATAGCATTTCAAAAACAAAATCGTTTCTTTCTCATTCTTCGAAGCCAAACATGCCTTACCTTTTTCTGTGAATTGTTTTAAATATAATAAGTATTTAGATTTCTATCCAGTGTTTCTTTGGGATACATCTTTAAGTTCAGGTTCTATGAATATTTCATTTTGAATACATCGTTTCAGCATTTAATTTTGCAGAAATCTATTTGTATAGACAATCATGTTTTGTGTATGACTCTACAAATATGATGTTTTATTGAGCCACAAAATCCTTAAATCAGTCCTTCTGTGGGTTTTTCTGTGGGTTTTTTTCCCTGTTCCACTGTGGCTGTTTACTTGTGACTCATTTGCAGGGGTGAAATGCTACCGGTTCAGCCCACTCCGGGCGTACCGGTAGCAGCGGCCGCTGGTGGTTCAGAGAACCGGTAGCAGTGGCAGCATGAGGCTCCGCCCACCCAGACGCCCACCCGGACATCACCATTTTCTTTTTTTAACCCTCTGCGCATGCGCAAAACGTTCTGTGAATGCACAGTGGGTGAAATAGCACGCACGAAGCGGTAGGGAAGGTAAGTAGATTTCACTGCTGCTCATTTGGTTTTAACTTATCATATGGAATGAACCCAGGCCAACAAACCTGTCTGTATCAAGGGCAGCAAGAAACAATTTTTGCTTTCTTTTGATCTCAATGTGCAAGGACAAGTTCTTTAGACCTTCCATAGAATGGGCTAATTCATTTGTCTAAGTCTTTGAATGACAACTGAAGTAAATAAACATAAAGAGCTTGCAGAGAAGCTGAATTAAATTATTGCCAGAATTTTCACTTTACAAGACAGAAACTCACACCTGGACTGTGAGTTTCAGGAAAGAAGCATGAGAGGAGAGAAGTAATAGTGACAAGAAATTCTGGAGGTTCTGCTAGATTCTCCACTTGGTTGCAAGCCTCCTGCAATAGATTCTGTCAGTTGGTGCCCTTTTGAAAATCTATTTCTAAATCAAAGAAATACTACTGATTAGTTCTAAATACCAAAGTGCTGTTTTGTTCATTTCAATTAAATAATAATAATTATGTTTTAGCTGAATTCAAGACTTCCAAAATTATAGCAAGCCACTGAAACATTCTCTTTTAGTAAAGGAGCAGAGATGGTGTGAAACAGAAACAAAGTGGGGGGGGGAGGGAAAAACTGTAAGAACCTTATTGCCAAGGCAATGCCATTCAGAGTACAATTGGCTCTAATTGGCAATCTGAAAGCTGTAGAATTCTAATTTACCTGCAGCTGAGTGGCATTCAGACAAGTAAGAAATGATTTCCCACCTTTAAAAATAAATCAGTGGAATTGCTTCCAATCTGCTTCTTATAACCCCAGGCTCATTATGAAACATGGGGTAAACCTATGTACTTAAAAATAGAGATTCTGGAAATTCTTATGCACTTTCACCATCCCAAAATCTGTACAGTATAAATATAACACTACATTCAAATGTTGTGAAACACACAGTATTAACATATTTATTTATGTGATTAGATTCTTTCTGACCTGGTACCATGAAGCATCAATATTCATAGTTAATGGCTAAAACAGTTTCTCCTGGGAGAGAATAGCACTTCTCATGACACAGGAGCATTAAAAGTTAATTAGTCCATATTGGACATGTCAAATCCATTCTGAACAAGAGTTATTTGGATATCGTCAATGTCTATGTCAGTCAGAATGAATAACTCACAGAACAACTGTCAAACCTAATCAGATGAAATGCTCTTCTAGTCAAACAGTCTTGTTCCAGGGTGCTTAGAAAGCACTGCAGATGGTGGTCATGAATAAGCCAATGTGGGACAGCTTGAATTATAAGAACCACATGTTGATAGTCACAGATTTTGATATGCCATCATCACGCTGCTACCATCAGTTAATTTTCTACTCTGCAATTATGCTCAAATGGTTTTATCTGAACATAAACTTACTACGAAGTATTATTAGACAGAAGTTTTACTCTCCTATGACAAAGCTTGAGCCTTGGAAATAGCAGTACAAGCATTGGGAAAGAGAATAATAAAATGTCCACTTTTATTTTTATTGTTATAAAAAATAAATGTTTTATCTAAGTGGAGAGAAACATGCATTGCAACTCATTCTTACAAGTTTTTCAATATGTATATGAGCTGGATGGGATAAGGGGGCATTCATAAATAGAAAGGTCTGAGGAATCAATCCTGACTTTCTATTTGAATCTGGCCATAATATCAAGGCAGCTCTAAGGATCATAAAACTCCAGAAAAAAAGATTTTAAAATCCTTAAAGGTCTTCAGTAGCATGAAGCAAATGTTTATTAGCACATTTCATACTGCAAAATATTAACATTACATTGGAATTATCTTTTAAATTTCAATATTATTATGTTTTGTTCCATATCAAGCCCATTCTTCTTAAGCAAAGATATACAGCAGAGAAATATATCCAATTGGAAATTTCCAAGCAAACTTTTGAAAGGATCAGCAACATTTGGGAGACCATTGTTATGCAACTTTTATACAAATTCATCTCTGATGCTGGTACTGAATTCTCTTTTTTTCCATACAGCTTCAAACACCATAAAGCAGCTACTATTTATATTAAATTAGAGAGTATGTAACTTTCCCACAGTATTCCAGAGTAATACAGTATCCAGAGTAATACAGAGTAATACAGTATCAGTCACTATGATATATTATAATGATAGCTATACCATCATTCGGCCGTGTTTGAAGAACTGATTCATTTCAGTTTCCTCCAGTTAAGTGTGTCAAAGCCACCAGTAAACAGTGGTAGCCACCAAAAAACATTTTCCCAAAGCTGACTCTGCTTATGCAAAAAGGATACCAGGTCCTGGAAAGGGGAAAAAACCTTTCTGGCCTAGTAGAAACTTTATGGAACCCAATATGAAGTCACATGGTTTAGACCAGGGGTAGGCAAAGTTGGCTCTTCTATGACTCATGGACTTCAACTCCCAGAATTTCTGCGCCAATCATGCTAGCTTTGGAATTCTGGGAGTTGAAGTCCATGAGTCATAGAAGAGCCAACTTTGCCTACCCCTGGTTTAGACCATTTGCAAATCACCAGGAGGTCTAACCCATACAGCACCCAATACAGTTCAGTTCAGTCCAGTATGCCCAAATTTTGACTCGCCTCCAGTTTCTACTAATCCATTCTCACATTTCATCTATGGCTCTAGTCATCCATCTCCTCAAAACAAACTGTCCTGGATGCTGCCAACAGATTTAACTGTCTCTCCTCTGTTCAGTCTTCTGTAACTGTAAGGACTGTCTCTGGCTTTGCCTCAGTGTTCAAATTCCAGACAGTCTTCATTCCTGTGCTGTAGAACGTATATACTGTTTAACCATAACTCTCACAGCAGGACCTCAAAGTATAATTCCTTCTTCTCTCTCCAAATCTTGTCCCCAACAGTGAAACACAATAACCTTCTCCAAATAACCTCAAATAACCCTTTCTAAGTAATCTCAGTTTTCAGCTACAGTCACTTCCATACCCTCCCTCAAACCTTTCCTTATTTTTCTCTTACTTACAATAACCCCCTCCTCTGCCTCTGTGCCATTTTGAAGAGGAATAGGAACATTTTTTCCTATTGATTCTCCCTTCAAAATAATTTCAAGTTTAACTGGGTATCAGAATGCAAAAGGATTTTGGAGTCTATACAATCATATCAAATATTTTATCCTCCCCTCTCTTATTAAAACAGAAGGTTAACAGGATAATATTTAAATTTGAGAAGCTAAACAATTAACAAGCCTAAGAACTGCTACAATAAATAAACTATCTTTGTGGGGTCCATGTTGCTCTCTGAGTTTGGTTGTTTTATTGTAAATGTTTCATTACTAAACATCACTGCTAGTTGGGAGTGGGGTTTGCTCTCATTTGGTGGCTTGCCTGTCAATGTTGGTGGTTTGGAGGTTCTTCAGTTGAGTTGTTCACTGTTAGCTTGTTTGGCAGTTCCTTGATTGGGGTATTGTTTGTTTCTTGATTGTTGGCCTAATGTTAATTTTAGTGTTAATCTCTGCTCATCTGGGTGTTGGTTGCTGGTGAGGAGGTGTTTTGGTCTTTTTGTTTTCTTTTGGCTTTTTGATTGTCTCTTTTGAATAGTATGTAGATGTTGTTTATGTTTATGTTCCTGTTGATGGTCATAAAACAAATATTGTTTTTTCTAGCATTCAGATAACCACCTGAAACCGTGTAATTCATAGTTATTAACTGATTTTTATGGTGCCTTTTTCAGAAATATAAACACACATCTTTAATATTCTTTCAGAATTTGATGACTGCTTCAGAACCTATGATGAACTTTTGAGAACATACATCAGTGGCTCTCAGCAAAATGCTGAATTGTCACTTGGCAGCAAGACAATCAAGAGCAGAATTATAAGCAGCCTGCCAGCTGCCAGTTCTTGTGGCTGCATACAACAATTTTGCAGTATTGCATTGTTCCAACAAATGATGTTATGTCACAGGAGCCTCTTGGATCTATTTACTGTACATAGAAGATTTTCCTCTTGTATCCCATATGACTGGCCCCTCAACACTGTTTTTACCAACCCGGAAAGTCTCAATGGGTCTTAAGCAATGTTCCCTCTAAGCTGCACGGCCGCGCGGCCGCGCACATAACAAGAGAACGGCGCGCAGTTTCTAACTGGCGTGCACCATTTCCTAATATCAGAGGCTGTGCGACTGTGTGCCCGCACACATGACTACAGAATGGCGCGCAGCAGTTTCCAATTGCCATGCGCCGTTTTCTAACGTTAGAGGGACCATTGGTCTTAAGGGTTACTTTCAAGGAAATGATAAAAATGCTTTAGAGAGGCAGACTACACTTTTTATAGAAATAAATAAAGTGTGCTTAGTTTGCACACTTTAAATATCTAAATCTGGTTTCAGTGATCTGTATTTCTTTATTTCATTCTATAAAAAGTCTAGCCTTCTCCTCTAAAATATTTTTATCATTTCCCTGAAAGCAACCCTTGAGAATTTCTGGAATGGTAAAAAAACTGTGTTGAGGGATCAGTCACCTGGGATACAAGAGGAAAATCTTCTATATAAATGGGTATATTGATGAAGGTAACAACATGGAATTTTATGCAAATTAAGCAAAAGCATTGCTCTACATTGCTAACCTTTCCAAACATCTACAATTCCTCTCCCACCATCTTTGCATTAATCTGCCCTACTATTTATTTATTTATTTATTTATTTATTTATTTATTTATTTATTTATTTATTTATTTATTTATTTATTTATTTATTTATTTATTTTAATCATTCTTATAGGCCGCCCAACTCCCGCGGGACTCTGGGTGGCGTACAACATGTAAAAAGAACAATTAATTAAAAAGAAATGCAATAGTAATAGTTTAAAAACAGTTATAAAAATTAAAAAATATATTAATCATCATTCATACATGGGCAGACCACATATGTTCTTATTGGTCTTAATTTAGCCCGCCTGCTTGAAAAGCCATGTCTTCACAGCTTTACGGAAGGCTAGCAGGGTGGGGATAGTCCGGATCTCTGGTGGTAGTTGGTTCCAAAGAGAAGGAGCTCCCACAGAGAAAGCTCTCCCCCGTGGTCCCACTAACCGGCATTGCTTGGTTGACAGGACCTGGAGGAGACCGACTCTGTGGGACCTAACCAGTTGTAGGGAGGTATGTGGCAAGGTGAGGTCCCGAAGGTAGTCTGGTCCTGAGCCATGTAGGGCTTTAAAGGTCATAACCAACACCTTAAATTGCGACCGGAGACTAATGGGCAACCAATGCAGCTGGTGGAAAACAGGTGTTACGTGGGTGTATCTTGGTGCACCCACCACGGCTCGCGCAGCTGCATTTTACACCAATTGCAGTCTAAACTATATGTTCTGCAGGAAGGAAATATTACTTTGTACAGAAAATATCATAGCACAAGCCTGAGGTTATAAAAAGAACATTATCTTTGAAGTTAGCTGTTTCCTTAACAATGCCACATTCAGTCATTTAAATTAAGTACTGGTAGTAGTACCATTCAGTAATGATTTAGGCCTGGAAAATGATAATGGCTTTGGGGTGAAATCACAGATATGCACAAGTCTTGAGGGATGAAGATTATAAGACATTGAATTATATCCTTCTAAAAATTCTTTCTCATAATTGATTGGAATTAATGAGAATCAGAAAATTAAAATAATTTACAAATTTGAGCCCCAAACTATTGGAATTTGATCTAACATACCACTGCGGATTAGGGAAAACTGATTTTTTCTAAATCTGTTTTTCATTATAGCTGGTACTACATTCAATTACTGAGATACTATCTCTTTGAATATTTTCCAGCCATAGAGACTTTTTCCCTAAGGGATTTATAGACGAAAGCCCATTAAATATGCCTTTTCTACTTGTCTCTTAAAAAGAAGGAGGGAAGGGGAGAGAGAAGGAGAATATAAAAAGAGGCTAAAAGGAAAATGTAAGACTAAACAGAACCAGTTTATTTCCAAGAAATCAATTTATTCCCAAGGAAATGCCACATGACAGGGTGGTCCAGATCAAGGAAAAAAGGAAAATTGATCTCGAGTGTCAGTGGAACTTATTTTTGTGAATGGGGGGATATGGAACAGAGTTTAAGAAGGAAGGGCTGGTAAGTCTTCCAGAAGGGAGAGGGAAAAAAGGCACTCAATTTATGGCCACAGGAATACAAAAATAAGACAGACAATATCATACAGAAGCTTTATTTTAAAAAAGACTGAGGATATCTTTAAATATTAGAATATTGACATAATAGAAATGAGAAATATGTTTCAAAGAATTTTCTGAAGCAGCTCAAGGCAAGATAAATTTTCCTGAAGGTTTGGAGCTTTTTAATAGAAGAAAAAAAGTGTGTGTGTGTGTGTGTGTGTGTGTGTGTGTGTGTGGCAGGGGGAATTACAGTTATATATATATATATATAGTATGGAAATTAAGAAGGGGTTAATTGGAACATGACATTATTCCAAGAAATGGACTAGCAGTGATTTCATGACAAGCAAAGAAGATTCTTCCTTCACACTATGCAATATTAATAGATGAAATTCACTGCCACAAAATATAGAAATTATTGCTAGCTTAGGTGTAACACTGGAATGAGATACATCTGTAGTAAATGGGACTATCACAGTGGATGATTACTGATGATGGCTCACTGAAAACTAGAAGCTGAAAAGCAAGAACACATGACAGTTATTACTTTCATGACGTCCTTCCTAGGAGAAACTGATCTACCCTTCCCTGTCTTAGTTTACTCAAGTTATATTAGGTCCAGGATTCCAGCCAATATGCCCAAAAGATAAAAGAAAGCTGGCTTAGACTGATTATGCAAGGTATTTTTAAATGTTTCTTAGTGTTTATTATTATGTGATTTCACATCTCTTCTGCAAGGTTTCCTAGCTGTCATATTTTCAGCAAGGTCTACTTGTCCATCTGGCCATTATGGCCATTGGAAGGTTAACAGAATTTTTAATAGTCATTGGCAGTTATGGAAGTTTCAATCCCAAAGAATCTGGGGTACCAATACATAGTTGCAAAAGTCTGTTGTTGATTTTTCTAAGACCCCAAATAAGAGTGTTCATTGAGCCAATTTATCTCCTACTGTTCATTTCTATATAACATCTCAAACTTTACCTCAGATGCTAGCATTTCAAATGCTATTTTTTTATAAAAAAAATAGATGAAATAGATTTTGGTCACATATTCTAAAACATGCTACAATATTGCAACAAATTGCAAATGATGACTCCATATATTCATATATTCTAGAACTAGGTTAATATATGAAATCAGAGTGTTCTTGATGGCATGAGAAGTAGATGGAATACAGTGCCATAAAATTTAATAAAGACAAATTGTAAAGCTTTATCAAAAGAAGGGGAGGCAGAACAAAATTACAAACAAATTGAAGATAATGAGCCAAAGGAAGATAGTGTAGTGAAGTGATATAGGGAAGAGGTAGTCATTCCTGTGATACTTGAGAATAGTTTATTCATAGGTCTATGCAGTATAATTCATAGGACTATGCAGATCAATCCTATATTGCTCAACATTCAAAAAGCTGTAGACAAGATGGAATATATTCAGAGAGGTCATAAAAGTAATCAGAAATAGGGAAAACAAAGGTTATGGTGGACATTTGAAGGACCTGATATATTTAGCAGGAAAAACAGTAGAATAGTAAATGGATGAGTTATTACTCTTCAAATAGCTGAAGGGCTATCAAAGAAAAGAAAGTAGCCACTTTGTAAAGGTTCCAAGTAACATCCCCAACAGAAGTAAAACTCCGAGACAGGCATTTTCCTCAAAGTTCCATTTTTTTAGAGATGTCATATTGGCACATCTGGGAAAACCCGAATCTGAAAGTCCCCTGGGTTTTCCCCACCCAAAGGAAAGTCAAAGCCTCTTCCCCTGCACCCACATGTCCATCACATGGTCCAATCAAACCACCATCCCAATTGGAGATGTCTCCCAGTCACGCCTCTCTAGGTGCAGGCTGAACGTTCTTGACTCCCCGGGAAAAGAATATTGTTATGGTTATATATCTCACTCCAACTCCATCAAACCCCCCTCCCGTTTTCCCACAGCATGCCCATCCACTAAGTGTGGCAGCCCTGAAGATTCAAAGTAAAAGATGGCCTCCAGGGCTGACACACTTTCTGTACTCCCAGCAAGCAGTACTACTAAAAGAAATGTTTTAGTAGTAGGAACAGCTTAACAATGGGATCAATTACTGGTGGAAAGCTTCTCCTTTGAAGGAGATATTTAACCAGAAATTATATCCTGTGGATACTTCTGATAGCTCGGAAGACAAAACCTCTTGTCCTGATGACCGACACAGATTGGATCCAAGAAATAGTAAAAATGAGAAAAAATGACATTGGAGCTCAATCTCAGTGCCTGGCCTATGATTTCAATTGCATTTTGAAAAATCCCCACATTTCCTTAACAGTCTAGGTTTATAGAAATAATTCTATCCTGTGAATTAAAAGATAATGATTAGTTGAACATCATATCATGACCCTTCAGCCAAACAGATGGTGGAATTTTAAGCTTAATTAGATTAAAAACTTTATAGGATCATTTTATAAATTAAAACTTCACAATTGAAAGATCAGAGGTAAATGGAAATGTCAATGAATAGAATACAGGAAGTTGGTTTATACAAATTCAGATTATTGCCTTTCTAGTATAGTTCTACCAGTTCTGTTCAGGAAAAAAATATCCATCCCTTTAAATAATTATCTCTTTAATGGGAGATGGTAGGTCCCTTACATATTTTTTCATGAAACAGAAAAAAGGAACTTATGATTTGTGGTTTTGATTATTAAAAAAAATAGATTAGAAAGTGAGCTTTCTTTCTCTAACCACAGAGTAAAGATAACTTTGTAATTATACTGTATTTTTATTTTCTGAAAGGAAATTGGAAGGTTCTTCTTTCTATTATTATTTATCTTTTTATTTCTTTTTCTGAACTTTTTTCTTTTTCTTTCCCTTTTACTATCTTTGTTTTCATTATTGTGTATTATATACTTTCTTTTAAAAACTTTAATAACATTTATTTTTTTAAAAGGGGGACCTGTCAGTGACTGAAGTTCAGGCTTTGTATATGCAAAATATATATTATACCTCTGAGCCACCATGGTCTCAACATGGACTGTCTACAAATTTGGAACAATGAGATGGGTGACACATACATTGAATAATTAAATAAAAATTTACTCTTAGATTCTTAATCTAATCATAGATTTGAACCAACCACTTATTGTAAACTCTGTAGTGATGGGCATACATTCTGTAGATATTTAATGGTAGATATAATAATATATTTAGAACCAGAGAGAAATTCTCATTGTATATGGATACTGGATACACTACCCAATGCAGTTTTTCTAAGTGGTATTGTGTGTGAACTGTGATTTATAGAATTCCTAGCTAACAGATAGAAAGACCGAAGCCTCAACACAATTATAGAACTCGAAGATTGAGAAGGATAATGTAATAGGCTGGAGACTATAAGGATTTTGGATAAGGTGCAACAAGCTCAGACCAAATCCTACAAAACTGGAATTGCTGGTTGTCAGTAAATAGATGAACATTCCAATAACAGCAATCCAGCAATTCTGGACAGCAATTCTTGTACTCCTCCCAAAGGAGATGATTTGTGACTTGAGGGTCTGCTTAGACTCTCAGCTCTTAAGCAGCAGATAAAAGTCATTCCCAGGAGTCCTTTGACCAGTTTTGCATTGATTATGATTCTACCTGGGCCAGGATATCCTGATATTGTTAAGTCATCACCCAATTAGACTTTATATGGTGCTGCTCTTGAAGATGCTCCCAAAGATAGCATTAGTACAAAATGTGGCCACTTTGGGGCAACCCCAACAGTCTACAATTATACCTAAATTAAAATCATTTTCCTGAATGCCAGTATGCTTCCAGGTTCAGTTGAAAGTTCTAATCATTTCCTATAAAGCCCTAAATGGGGCAGCATTAGAATAGACCAGACACTTCACCAGAACTAAATCTGGTCCAAACAACTGGTTGAAAGTCCCTAAGCTTCAAGTAGTACACGGAGTAGGAGTGAGAGGTAAGCCTCCTCTGAGGTAACTCCCACTTTGTGAAATATCCACCCCCATTCCCCAGAAAGTCATACAATTCCCAGTTGATTAATTGTGGGAGCTTATCTTAAATGTGTTTGCTTTTTAGGATGATAGTTTTATTGTGTTGTGAGGTGTGTTGTGAGGTGTGTGTTTTTTTTGTCTGCATTTTGTTACTGCCTACCACCTTCTGAGTCCTTTGGGATTGGAATGGGTTATAAGTAGCAATAAGTAAAAGAAATAATAGGCAGAAGTAATCAAATTCTATTACTTTGGAATATTGATGTGGAGTAGAGTTATTATTGACTCTAGCATCATAATAAGGTTGATCGGGAGGATTATGAGTCAATAAATAAAATGACTTAATGACTTACATCAACATGCAAATCCCTCAGTGAGTAGGTCTGCAATAAGAGACACCCAAGAAGTAGCTATACAAAAAAAGAAGAACTGGCTGTACTAGTGCCTGCTATTGTATTAGATTGCAGCTCCCCCAATTCCCTATAAACTTGGGAAGCTGTAAGCCAACACAAATGAAGAGGACATCAAGTTGGAAAAGATTGGGCTCATCCCATTTCTATATACTGTATGCAACTTATTTTTTCTTGCTTCAAGTTTTTTTCATGAAGTAGTTTCAGAGTCTTCCCTATCAAAAGGCTTAGTTGAGAAAATAAGAAATAGGGAAAGTTCACAGCTAAAGCTAAGATCCAAGGGCATGTTCTGTCAGCTGCAGTACTGATTCTTGTCATTATTGAGGGATGTATTGTGTGAATAAGGGCAATCTCATCATGCAGTGGCTTGTTTGGTAATTCAGGAAATCCAGGAATGGTTTTCAAAAAAATCTGTTAATAGCAGCTGCAGGGAGGATTGGAGTTGGAACCAGGGCATTGGAGAAAAGAAGGATGAAATGGTTTTTTGACAAGCTGCTATTGCAATGAAAAGCAGATACACCTCCAAGATGTTTTCCTATGAAGTACACCATCTCTAAAGATTTATTTGATATATGAGAGCTATATCTTGCATCTCTTTCAGGAGCACATAGCCTTTCCTCTTCTAATTTCCCCCATCATAACAATCGACAGGTAAAGCATCTGTGATTGATCCAAAGTTACCCAATTTACTTAATAGGCTTAAGCTAGACTTGTCCTTGTTGTGTCCTTGGTTCATGCCAACTTCTCAAGTATATCACACTGAATCTCACCAAGTACATGGTATAATATGCCCTTCTGGGCCCATAGCAATTTTTAAACCCCTTCCATCTGAACTGCAGTTAAGATCCAGTTCCTTCCCCATAACTTCTATTATTTTAAAAAAAACTGTTTAAAAAAACCTGTTCACCAAATCTCCATGGTGAATATTTTCCCTAAGTACCCTTTTGTTAAAAGGACAATGCTCAGGCTCCAGTATAGCCCAGCATGCTTCACGGACCATGAGATAACATGTATCAATATTTTGACAGTTTCCATTCCACAAAGATGATATTTTATGAGACCAAGCCACTACATATCTTGTTATGATTACACTGGAGAAGTATATACTGAAATCAGAAATATAAGTAATATAAGAAAAGTAAGGAGAACATTTGATACAGATGATCTAATTTTAGGTAAGGAGCATCTTCAATCCTATCCTTATATAAAATCTGGCTGCTTTAAGAGAACAGCTCAGACACCAAAAACCCTGCTGTTATTAATACTTGGGCTGTTTTTCACAAGACTTTC
This sequence comes from Diadophis punctatus similis, assembly GCA_023053685.1. Classification (NCBI taxonomy): domain Eukaryota; kingdom Metazoa; phylum Chordata; class Lepidosauria; order Squamata; family Dipsadidae; genus Diadophis; species Diadophis punctatus. The sequence goes on along the minus strand of JALIGW010000001.1, from coordinate 36,823,175 downwards.
CCCCCCCTCTCCTCAAAGGAGCCATTTGTAAAAGTGATCATTATGTGTCTTTTTCACAGTTTCCCTATATAATCCTAGTTCTCTGAAATAGTTTTTTCTCCTACTGGTTGTCTTTGTGCTGAACAATATATAACTCTTCTCATTGTATTTTACCTCCTAATATTGCATTAGCCTTGTAACTACATGAGTCCCATTGTCAAAAGAGAAAAGAAAAATGTGATCTGAGGTCAATCACTATATATTTACAATGTTTCCTTTGCAATAAATGGGGGAAAGTATTTAGACCTTCAGGGTCAACAAGCTGACCCTCAGATAAATGGGCCCATGCATATCAACCGGCAATTATGAAGATCCATCATGGACCACTTTCTCTCTTGCTGTAATAGCCTTCACCATTCTAACTGTCCATAGTGCCTCAGTAGTTATATATTATAATTCAAACTGTAATTAGGACTTTGCTAACATCAGTGAAAAGAGAGTTCCTGAATTATTCACTAAAAGAATGCTGCTCTTTCTGCCACTTTTTCTGTGGTTCTCATCTGGTCATAATGTCAACTGCCCCATTCATTTAGCTAGCAAAGGAAGGCATTGGGCCATTGTTTAACCAAGAGTACAATTTACTGGAGCTTAAAATGGTTACAGAAGAAAAGCGAAAGAAGCTCTGATACTTTCACATGCAAAATGCATAATTAACTTTCCCTTTCTTCCTTGGCCTACCCATAGTCATTATAGTGAATAGTCATTATTCACTATCCAATCACTTACATTCCTTTTTGTTTGGGGAACAGGGTCTTCGTTCTGGCAGACATCCCCAACAAACAACCTTGGGAGGCTTGCACTGTCCCAGGCTTCGAACTGGCATTCTTGGCATTCCTTTAACTCCCACCCACCCCCACATAATCTCCCCACCATTGCTAGTTGTCCGACTATAAGCAGGAGTTGCTATGCAAGCCAATTTGCAACCATGACACATAGTTAGGAAGGTATCACTGGTCTATGCAGATGAAGGTGAGAGATCAGTATTGGACTACACCATGAGAAGGGAGAATGTTTATTTCCGGCAAAGATTTCTAACAGCACAATGATGCAATGTCATACCCATTAACAGATGCTACAGATCTTAGCAGGACATCAGAATCACTTCAGGTTATTTCATGGATGGAATTATCCCACAGCTTGGTAATGTCATATATTTAAATACTCATATACTCCTCTTTCTGAGCATTGCTTTGCCAACTGTCACATGGGTCTCTGTTCTTTATTATCATACCCAATCATACTTGATGCTGGCCTAGTAGTATTAGAGGTGCAAGCCTATGTATGTTTTCTCAGAAGCACTTCCTATTGAGTTTAATAGGATGGAATCCCAACTAGCCAACAACAGTTTAAAATATTGTATAGTTCCTCGTCTGAGAAAGGTTTACTATTTTATAATTTTCTCTTACTTATACTTTAGGCACAAGATATATAAGCAAAATATATTTCCTGAAAATAGCTGTAATTTTTAAAAGGGATTGTCTTTGTTCTCTTAGAGTTTCTTAAGGGTTCTTTGAGGATCCAAATACTATTGAGTAGGATTTCAGTGGAACAACTATCTAGCTCTCTTCTTGAAAACAGTTTCTTGTTTTTTTAACAGTAACTGTTAAATTTTTATATTCTGTTCTATTCTGTTCTATTTTTCTATTCTTTCCTGTCTCCTTAACAAAGTTATAACCAAACAAAAGATAATCTTAGGAATATACAAGCATAAAACTTGAATTATATTATGTTATTATTGTAAGATTTTATGCACAAAATAAACAATATTTTCAACAAATTTCCCCCAGGTTTCCAAGAAATAATATTAGGATTTATCTTCAAGTAAATGTATTATCCATAATCTTTCTGAAACCTCTTGAACTCTGAAGAATTTATTTCATTGTTTCATCCATTCATTATTATTATTAAATATTTGGCTCACTACTTAGCAATGAAACTACATAGCCAATATTTATAAAAAAAATAGATATGTCATTTGGAATCATTTGGTTAGCTTGATTTAATTAATTTTAAATTTGCAGATTTCATTATCTAACACATTCTTACACTTTGCCTTAGATCAGTTAAAATCAGAAAAATACTGACTTTGAAAGAACTGTAAGACATAGCATTTATTTACCTAAATATAGCCACCCATCTCACAGCAGTAAGTCAGTACACAAAAGATTAAACTAAATTTGGGCAGTGCACAAATGATTTAACTAAACCCAAGCCAGAATATACCAGACGGAACCTTAAAATGGTAATTATAATAATAATAATATTTAATCTGATTTTTATCTGTACAACTAAACACATCCGCCAATTGCACTACTGTAATATTTTGGACCAAGAATGATACTTGGTCCAAGTTTTTAGCACCTTGCAGAAGATCAACAAGGTTTGGGCAAACTAGATCTCTGAGTACATTCTATTGCATAGGGCAGATGCTGCGACAAAGAAAGCATGATTGCTATTTCCCACAAAATAACATTTCCTAATGAAAAGGACCTATAGCAAGTACATTTTTTTAATGACACTCACCTACCAGAAGGAACTTTGCATGGCAAACAAAATAAAGCTCAATTTTGTAAAACAATCATTGAAAATAATGAAAAACATTCAGGCCCTGAAAAAAAAAATCCCACACATCCATCATCACCCATGCCATTTCTCTCAACATCCTGGCTCCAGTGTCTGGGGTAAGAGTCAGATTTTCACTGCTTTCCTGAAGGCCAACAGAATCAGCTTTCCCTCTGAAGCATCTCCGAGGAGAGACTGTTCCATAAGACAAGTGAGGCCCCATCACGTGACATTCCTTTATTGAGGGGACCCAGACCATGCCCATCCTGCCAGATGTAGTTGGGATAGACAGAAACCATTGGGAATAAGTTGGAGTGCAAATAGCATCCCTTTATGCCACATATGCCTTTACAGATGATAACCAGCACCTTGAATTATACCTGGAAGCCTACTGAGAGCTGGTGCAGCACTGTTGCATGGGTTTACTGAGGTGTGCTGCTACTGCCAGTGCTGTCACATTCTGGACCAGGTGCAGCTTCCAAATCAGTCCTATATGGAGTGCATTGCAATATTCTAATTGAGAGGTGACTAAGGTATGAGTGTGAGTAGTGCAGATGTATTGAACAAAAGCCCTCTTGGCTATGGTTCCCACTGCCCTTCAAGCAATACACAAAGTCCAGGAGAACCTCCAGATTAAATAGAAGCTCTGACTGAACTCACCCTAGACTGAGTTAAATATAGTAAATTACTAGATACAGGGGATCCTAAAACCCACAGACATTCAGTCTTGTCTGTGCTGATCTGAAGCCGATTCTTCCCCATCCAGGCCTATACAGCCTTCAAGAAAGCACTTCAGGAAAGCATCTTGACAGCAATTTGAGGCATATACTAACAATGTAATGCTGAGTTACACCTTAGTCATATAATTGTTATTTTCATTGCTAGTATATCTGATGCCGGCCTTTCAAAATGGAATGTGGCAGGCATATATTAATGCATAATCCCAGTACACATTTCTCTCAACCATTACATTTCCATTTATCACTTTTTTTGTAGATTTTGCCCAGGTTCTATGCAATGGATACAAAGGACAAAAAATAATATCTCAAAGAAAGAGGCTTTGAAGTGAAAGCTAGAGGTGATACAAATGTGAAGCCTCCATGAATTGAGGTCACCTTGGTTGACACTGTGAAAATATCATCCTGAGTACAGTAATAATATCTGTACCATTTCATGAGCTAAGTGAACAGCAATGAACACACAGTGGTCAAAAGCAAAGGTTTCAATGTTCCCATAATAGTCAGGGTTTCTCTATCAACTCTCATTTTGAATGTAATCTTTAAAAAAAACAGACTTTATTTTAAGAAAGATAAACATGTGTCTCTTAAAGACAATAAGGTAGTACAAACCAACTCCATCTCATTTCTTAGGATAGGTTAGGACAGGAAATGCAGCATTTTTGCATATCTGTTCTCTTAGCATTATTCTTACTCCCTACCTTTGTCTGCATTAAGAATGCAGTGTACTTAAAGATAAAGTAATACTGTTTCCAAGACTTTACTGAAACATTTAACAAATTCACGTTTGCATTTGCAGTCACATGTCCCAGTGCACTGTCCCATAGTGACAAGCTGAAAAGAATTGAATTACAAATACAGGGAAATAAGGATTGCAAATGTTTTAAAAATTGGTTTAATGAAAACCAGTGTTCATGTCTCACATATTACCCGCCCTTGTTTATTTGATGAAATATACCAAGATTTCTTGAAAATGACTTGCTTAATCTTACTCACAGCACAAATGGAAATTCTCCCACCAGATATTTTCTAGTAGAGATTACTAAATTACTAAACATAAATTCATTATGTACTAGGATAGCAAAGATACGTATTGTGACTTTTGTTCATCATTATATTGACTCATGTCAGAAGATTCTAACATCTAAAAACACAGTTCCTCCATCCCTAAAGGTTATAGAATTAATAAGTGATACCAAAATTTATTCAGATGGCATTTAACTGAAATAAAGCCTGAAGTTACTATTTGATGGAATATTTCAGGTCACCTAAACCTATCTGGTGTAGGAAAGTAAGAAAGAACTGTCATTTGTAATTTCAACTTTGTGGAATAATGTTACAGAGTTATAATACATCTTAGTAAAACAAGAAATGAAAGAAGTCAAAAACCTCAGCCCAATGTTAAGAAACTGATACGAAGAATAAAATGCCCATATCTAATATCTTTTATGTCAGGATGTTATTCAAATCATATCATAGATGAAATTTCCAAAATCACAATTCCAGAATCCCTGCATATCCATTTTCTGCTTTCTAAGGCAGTTCTGTACTTAGGCCAAACACTTCCTACAGTCATATCAGGAACACCTAGTATTTATTGCAGTGTGTGGTAGATAAATTGGTTATAACTTATTAAATTGATGCAACCTTTTGGACATTCACTTCAAGACAACCCTTTGGAACCCTTAACACTTTTTAGAGAGAGTGAAAAAGAGGGAAGTCGCGCGTGTACTCACGGTCATTGCACAGTGTCCCACTGAACGAAGTCATGCTACAGTCACAGCTAAACCCATCCCATTGCTGCAAGCAGACACCTTGGTTGGCACAAGAATCTTCTTGGCATGTGGTGCTGGGACCTAACAAGAAAACACACCATAGAAAAGAACATGAAGGTCTCCTCATTCAGAGTGACCATATGTGTCATTGGATCACACAGGGTAGTTGCCAACATCTCATGTTTATAGAGTAAATTATGGAAAAAAAACTGATAAAGGGATTGGTGGTAATACATATTATTAATAATATTCAAGTTATGTAGAGGCATATATTTTTTGTTTGTAACACGAAGATATGAATTCATCTGGGATGATAATAACATAAGAGAAGCAAGTAACTCAAGCAAAAGGAAGTGGTGATTCTCGCATATATTTCTAATTTTACTTTAACGTCTATAAACTATCTTCTCCAAAACAATGAGTTCTACTAGAGGTTGCGGAAAACAGAATATAAAACTGTAAAAAAAAACAAAAAAAAAAAAAAACAAAAAAAAAACAAAATAGAAACAACCAAAAACAAAGCCACACATGTCATATTAAAAGCAAGCAAGGAGAAGAAAAATACGGCTATCCAAACAATTTGATGAACAGCTATATCTACTGATAGTCAGAAGGCCTTTGGGTTGGCATTTTTTAAATTAAAAAAAAAACATATTTTCTCATTAGCAGGAATGTTGGCAAGTATCTTTTTACATGCTTTAAATTGTCCCATGCAGGTTTTTAAGAACAAAGTAGATAGATAGAGAAAATCAGCCAACTATGCACCAGCATGCTAAAAAATAATAATGACATTCACACATGAGAAACAAAACTATTCTATTTCTAAAGATCATAATTTGACCACTGGGAGAAACAAACAAATAAAACATTAAAGAAAGAGGCATGTTCAAAAGCACTGAAGCAATCACTATACAAAAAAGACACAAGACTGAAAGCCTGTATTTTAGTATATCCTGGAAGAAGATGGTTCTCTGTGCCATATTTTTTAATGGGAAGAAGAGGAAAATGAACTACAACACACAGCTATCAGCACAGAAGTGGCTGAAGGTTCTCAATGCGTTGTATGGGTTTCAGTCTTGTTTAATATACACAAGGGCATCTACCTTGCAAATCAGCTTTCATCAATGCAACTTTGTCAGCAAAATAAAAAAAAGCAAAATATATTAAATGTTAGTAAGCAAATATTGAAATGGCAGCAAACACAGAGAAATTGTTCAGAGAGAAAAAAAAGTGCATGCTGCTCTCAAAGAGGAAAAGAAATTCCAAGTAATGCAAATAAATTAATGCTAATAGACATAAATATCCAGGCAAGCCAAAATGAGAATGCAATAATTTGCCAGCATTTACTACAAATATAATGGTTAATTGAGCTGATGGCATGTAATGAAGGAAAATTAAAATCATTTCTTTTCATAGGATAAATGTGAACACATTAGCAAAAGGAAATGGATGGTTTAATCCTGAGTAGCCATTTGTTATGTTCAGATATAAGCAGGTCAACCGTTAACCGTTAACACATTATCCTTTGCCATCCCAATTCTCTAGAGGAATTGAAGGACCTGGAGGTGCCCACATGCCAGAGAATTGCTTTGGTGCTTACTAGCTCCCTTGCCACCTAATTAAAATATACAGTACCAAAATATTGGTACTCTTCCCACCTTTTCCTTAAAAATATTAATATGCCCTGAGGTAACTGACACAAGTATATGACATTCAACATTTTTATTCCATAATCTATATAGCAGACACTTAGCTTTTGGTGTATGTCTCAACATACTCTTGTAAATAGTTAAGCGAAAGAAAAAAATACAAATGAAGATTGAAGATTGGTAGGTAAATGGATGCTCTTCACTGGCCATAGGCATTATGATAATCATTATGTGACTCTCCCCAGGTCTTTCCTAGCAACCAAAATTCCATATATGTGTACAAGACCAAAAGAGTTAAAATCCCTGGATTCAAATGTACATTAAGAACTACACCCTATAATTCAGTCCGCATCCTACATGAGTCAGCTAAAGACCTAGTAGCTATATTTGCACAACATGTTAAGCTTTGTTTTTAATCTTGTTTGTTTTGTAACTTAGCTTCTTACATGAACTCAGCCTAGGAAAAGGTTAGATTTAGCAGAAATGGAGCAGCTTTGGTAAGCAGTTAATTGAACATACTCTTCCATGTTATGCGAAATATTTTGTTGCCTTTCCTTTCTCCCAAGGATCAGAAGGAGACTGGTGTGGCTTCAAGTGGCAACTAACACATGTCATTAAAAGGCACATGCTTTTGTGATCTACCACTCATTTCATCTGCAGTCAAGAGGGGGGCTTGGATCACAATCAAAGCTCTAAACCCTTTTCATCTGATACATGTAAAAATGGGCACAGCTTTGTTCATTTGTTCAAGGTTGACTGAGCCTTCCATCCTTCCGAGGTGGGCAAAATGAAGACCCAGATTGTTGGGGGCAATATGCTGACTCTGTAAACTGCTTAGAGAGGGCTGTGAAGAGGTATATAAGTCTAAGTGCTACTGCTATTGCTATTCATGCAGCTGCTTTCTTGACTTTTTGGAATCCAGCAAATATCTCACAATTATCTGATTGATATATTGTAGTTTGCATTTGACTTTATTTTGGGTGAAAAAGTCTTTTGATTTGTAAAATGTGATTGATGTCTGTAGTTTGGTGAACATACTATGATGAAGCATACTGTATATTAGAAGTAGAAAAGTGTGTTGGATATTTTTGCTGCCTTGAATTATTTGTAAAAATACAAGTAGTCCTTGACTTACAACAGTTCCTTGAGTGAACATTAGAAGTTACAACGGCACTGAAAAAAGCGACTTAAGGCTGTTTTTCATACTTACAACCATTGCAACATCCCCATGGTCATGTGATCAACATTCAGAGGCTAGCAACTGACTCATATTTATGATGGTTGCAGTGTCCCGAGCTCATGTGATCACCTTTTGCAACCTTCCGACAAGCAAAGCCAATGAGGAAGCTGGATTCATTTAACAACTGTGTCACTAACTTAACAACTGCAGTGATTCACTTATCTACTGTGGTAAGAAAAGTCGTAAAATGGGGCAAAACTCACTTAACAAATGATTCGCTTAGGAACATAAATTTTAGACTCAGTTGTCGTCATAAGTCGAGGACTACCTGTAATAAAGGCATGATATAAATGAATAACATAAATAAATAAAAATAAATGTGCCAAAGACAAATTCTTTGTGTGTCCAATCACACTTGGCCAATAAAGAATTCTATTCTATTCTATTCTAAATATTGGAAATGTGTGATGAGTTATAGATTTATTTTGAATGCGTGTTGGATGAAGTCAAAGAAAAAAAAAGAATATTCTTTACCACTGCAAGGAATTACATACAGTTGTAATGTCTGGATTTTTTGAAAAGTGGGTAAAGGAAATGGAAGTAAAAGATCAAAGGCCATTTCAGAATATGCTGAAAGAGGAAATCTTAATAAATGGAGATATACACAAAACACAATAAGTTATGGGGCAGTTTTGTGAGAGCCCAAAAGCTACTGAGCCTTGAGTGAAACAGGTGTGGTAAGAGACCAGTGGTGTGTTCCACTTACCATCACCACCGGCTCGCATCGCGACATTTTGTGCATGCGCCCTTGCTCTGCTCACGCGTGCATGCGCACATCCCCTTATGCAATTTGACTTCTGCGCATGCTCAGTAGCAGGAATCAGCCTGAAACACAGCTGAGGAGCTGATCAGCTGTGCTTCGGGAGAAGAAATAAAGGTCAGTATTAACCCAGGGGCAGGCGGGGGGGGGGGCTTTTTCAAGCAGCGGAAGAGGGGAAGCCATCCAAGCATGGAAAAATTCACAAAAAAATTCAAAAAAAAGATGGTGGCGCCCACAGACTGGCACTGACAGAATCGGATCCGTGATGTCACCAGTGGGTCACTAGCGGTTCGGGCGATCTGGTCCAAACTGGGAGGAACTCACCCCTGGAGGAGACTGAAGAATAAGAGGAAATTGGATAGCAACTGAAAAGCTCAAGTAGGAGTCTCCATGTCAGGCTGTCTATTTTTGGATCTAGAAAAGGTAATCTGTGTATAAAATGGCATATAAGGGCGGTAGGATCTGTGTGGCTTGAGAGCTGCAATTACAGAGAGTCTTCTATCAGATAGTCCCTTTTTCTGTATTAGAACCTAGATCCAATTACAGTAGACCTACTAATTTAGCTGGACCCTCCCCCTTTGACTTAGTGACCAAACCATTAACCACTGTTGTTAATTTAGGTCATATAATGGTGTCCTCAGTTGACAACAATATTAAACCCATTTTCATTGGTTTTATAACAAAGACCTAAGTATAGGTTGAATGTATTCAGGGCTAATGTTAGACTCTGACTGCATCAATTCAGATTATTTTCAGCCTTTCAGTTTGATTCTGTAAATAAGCTTGATTATATAAATTACTTGGCAGTTAAGGTGATTCTTAAGAATTTGGGTGCTACATAATTAAATGATTATTTTAATACCAAGATCTAATCACTAACAACATGTATCACCATCTGCCCTCTTTCTCACTTGCACTGGAATCTGTTACTTGCAAGCTTTACAAAATAAAGTGAAATTGCCTTTAGGTGTATAGAAGCTATGAGTTACACTTTAGTTTTTTAACATTAATCATCAAATTAAAATTAGAATTCAAGTCATAAGGATTTAAAAATTCAAACAAAAAATAATACCATGTGGACAGTTAGATAATATGAATGAACATGTAAGTAGTAAGAAGTTGAATGGACGAATTTGGGGTTTTGGGCTCTTCATATCAAACCAATCAGCAGACCTTCACTGTACGCAGAAAAAAAAAATCTCCTCAACTCAAAACATCTGCAATTTTTTTGCCGCAGGCAGGTGGCTTTCTGGGTTGCAATAGGAATATTGAATCTTGGAATGTCTACAGTAGAAGAATGGTGCTTTAAAAAAATACCATGACATCTGTGAATATTTAATTGAAGCCTCATCCATTTTTACATCTGTGCTAAAAGGAGGGGAGCTTCCTTTGTGCAGTCATGAATTTCATCTTGAGTGTCACCCCCGTGGATGCCTTTGATGGAATCTCCCTCTTTAGCTGCCATATATGACTATTGGCTTACTAGAATGAATGTTGTGAATAGCAATAGCATTTAGACTTACTGTACATACCACTTCACAGTGCTTTCCAGCCCTCTCTAAGCAGTTTACAGAGTCAGCATATTGCCCCCAACAATCTGGGTCCTCATTTTACCAAATCCGATAGTACAATTCTAAAATATTATTTCAGACCTCCTCCATGACCTTGTCTGCTGGGACCAAGGATATAAAGAGCTAATATAATTCCAGCCTACGCAGGAAATAGTCATGAAGCAATGCCTGAGGAAATCTTTGGTATAATGACTTATTTATTAATTGGATATGCATTTGAAATCAAAGGGAAATGATATGTGTCATAATATGTTCTGCAAAGAACTAATGCTAAATACATCTAGGTAGATAACTGCAGTAACAAAATTTAAAGCTAACTATAAAAGAAAGTTGCTTTAAGATAATTTCTTCTCTTGGTGATGAATCTGTATTATTTTCTTCATAGCAGTATAGATATGGCTACCTCCTGAAGGCATATACAATTTCTCTCCCTGGGCTTCAAACTCTGATATTTCTGAGTGGTTTCCCATCCATCTAATAATGAGATGTTTGGCATCTGGAGATCAGCTAGCTTTTGCCACCTAGCTGGAGAACATAGTACAGCATCAAAATAAAATCCATATAATATGGAAGGATAATTCATTGTTTTTTGTCCCTTCATTTTCTATATCTGAAAATTCTTGTTCTACAAATATAATAGAATGATTAGTCACTCCTAATTAATTGGTTGAGTCATGTGACCATTTTTTTATCTCACATTACAGATAAATATGCACAAGCTAATTGGTGGCCTTTCATCGCTAAGTTTTCAAATTATGTCAAATATATGCCCATGAAAAAAGTATGAAAAATTACCAGTTGGTGGGATGCAGATGAATAACTGCAGGATGGATATAATTACCAAGCTGAGCAATTGAAGATGGTTTCCACTGGAAAACATTTTGTGCATTTTTGTCAATTCCAATGAAGAAGAAACTAAACTAAATATTAGTGGAGGAAGATTATTTATGCCTGCCAGATAATGTTTTTTTCCCTAGAACCTTCAGTCAGATACAAAATATATCTCAAGGAGTATGCTCCCTTATAATTGGAGAAGCATTCGTTTTCATAAAAACTCTTCCATTCTATTCTACACAAGGAAATTCATCAGTGTCCTTATTGTGGCAGGAGAGGAACCAGTAATATGGACAGCAAATATATCTGTCAGCTTTCCCCCACTGCCATTTCAAGATTGGTAGACAACACTTTAACTTGGCCGTCTGGAAGAGTCCCTAGACTCAGAGTCTCTATAGAACCCTAGCATCTCTTTTTCACTTAATGTGTCTTAGAAATGTGCATGTTAATTAAATTAGTTAATTTATACTCTAACTACTATCTATGTACTGCAGTGCTCTAACTAGTATCTATGGACTGTGATTATATAAAATGCTGCATGGGAGCTAATTAGCACAACAATTAATTAAGATACTGCACAAACAAAACAAAGACAGGCAAATCAGCTAATTCATGGCAAAGAGCAGAATTGACCAATTGTGTTCTGATGGATAACTTAATATTCTCAAGCTTGAATTGAGTTTTGTGCCATTGGAGTGCATTTCTCAACCAATAGCATCCACTTTCATTAATTATGTAAACTATCTGATTTAACAACTGTAACAAAGAACAAATTGATAAGATGGGAAACTGGCAGGATCCAAATACAAATAACATAGCAGAAAAGATGCTATAGCTCCCCAACTATGAAATTAAAATTAGAAACATTTTGGTGACACTGTAAGAGTTTGAGACAAGTCTATGAAATGATCAACCATACCTTCGCATCCTCTTTCTATCTGTCCATTGCAAAACAGAGCATCTGAAATCAAATCTGGAAGACGCCCATTGAGATCCACAGAGGCAAGGCAGCCTTGAAATCCTTCTTTGGCATGGACCAATTTTGGCAAAGATTTATAAGTCTCTTTTGCTACTCCTCCAATATATAAATCACCTATGAAGTCAAACAAAAGGCTTAGATGAATACATTTTTATTAATCTTATTCATTGATAAATTGAACATGTTTTAATCTACCACGGCTGCACAAAAACATTTTCTTAATTTTTATTAATAAAACAAAAAGCCAAAAAAATAAAATAATAAATAAAAATAAAGGAAAATATTTCATTACCCAAACCAGGTAACATCATCAGTGCCGATGATATTACCTAGTTTTGCAAGTGAAACGTCAGCAAGAAAACAATTAAGCTCAGAGAGTACCAAAGAGCCAATAAACAAGAATATAAAACAAAGCAAGAAAAGTAAATGTCAATTGCTCATGAAAAAACCACAGCCTCTCTCTAGCACCTAAATACTGGTAGTCCTTGACTTATGACCACAATTGAGCCCAAAATTTCTGTTGGTAAGTGAGACATTTGTTAAGTCACATTTGCCCCATTTTACAACCTTTTGGACACATTTGTTACGTGAATCACTGCAGCTGTTATATTAGTAACATGGTTGTTAAGTGAATCGGGCTTCCCCATTGACTTTGCTTATTAGGTGGTCACAAAAGGTGATCACTTGACCCCGGGACACTACAACTGTCATAAATATGAATCAGTTGCCAAATGGTTCATATTTTGATCACATAATTGGGAATGATGATCCTTGGGAATGATGCAATGTTCATAAGTGAGAAAAACGGTCATGTCACTTTTTTCAGTGTCGTTGTTAACTTTGATCAGCTACTAGATAATCTATTGTAAGTCGAGGACTCCCTGTAGTAGGCCAACCATTTTTTTTCACAGTGTCCATGAATTATATTATCTCCAAGGCCATCCAGCTAGCTCAAATGTGGCCAGATTGAACCCTCATCAATAATACAATAACAAATATATAACAAAAAGAAGAAAGGACTGTTAATGAGGAGATTCTTCCAAAACCCATATAAACCTCTTCCTCCCAAAAATGTATTTAAATGTATTTAAATGAATTTCCATCAGTATCTAAATATTTTGACCTAGCTTGTATAGTACAAGTGAATTATACATCATTTTAAAGTCTTACTATAATACACAATCATTATATGGTCAATATTTAATTATTGGAAACCAGTGTCACAATCAATCCTGAACAGTGTCACAAACAATCCTGTTCCCATTAAACACCACAACTGGGGAAAGTCAGATGAGCACAAAAAATGTTATTAGGTTGGCAAGGCAAAAATGACTGCAATAGACATCCTGTGGATTTCTAGGAATGGATACAGCCAATGATTGACTTGATCTCCAAAGTCTGCTCTCTTGATTTGAGATAACCTTGCCAATTATTTCTGAATGTTTTCTACTATATTTAGAAAAATACAGCTTCAAACCGGAATCTTTTTTAGCCTCTCTAGTGATGTGAACCATGCATCAATAATATCTATATTTTTAGTATAATATCTACTAGTAATATTAATAGGCATTCATAGTGAATGGCAAGTGGGCAAGTAATGACAAGTGTGAGGTTGCACACCTCACCCTAATATTTTTGCAATACACCATCACAGCACAAGTAGGAAAGAGCAGAGCTTGCATCATAATGTCACAACACATGTTTCATTATTACAGCATTATGGTTAGGAACAGACACCTAGGTGTAGAATGTTTGTTGCTGAAGAAACACTGGGAATTGTTTCTAGAGAACACAATGTGGGGGAAGACACAAGCAGAAGATGAATTTGTCCCTGGCTATCATAGTCCCTTGGAACTGAAGGGAGCATTTGCATGCTTGGCCTTTTCATCTGCTTGGCAAGCCTGGATTCTGTCTCTTAGCAAGTGGCATCGCATTTGGAGGTGCCTGGGAATATGGAAGAAGTCGCCCTTATATTTCAGAAAAGGATAATTTGTCTTCTCTTGGCTAAGTATATTTCATTGCACATTAAATGCATGTTCCAAAATACAGAATGTTTCAGTGATGGCCAACATTAGTTTCTCCTCTTGACTGACAGCGTTTTTTAATATTACAAGATTATAAGTGGTTACTATACCTATCTATCATGATTTGATTTAATTTAAAACATTAAAATGTTTAAAACATTTATATAGCTACCCACCTTGTACCTAACTCTGGGTGGCTCACAGTCAAGAGAAAAAAACCATGTCTATGTATGATAAAAGTATTAAAATGAAGCATATTAAATATATTAAACATCAAAAATATTTAAATTTTTTTTAAAAAACCTAGCACCATAATTAAACTTAGCTCACCCTCTCCTAGTGCTTGGGGGAACAGCCAGGTTTTACATGCTTTTTGGAAGACTAAAAGATTAGGGCCTGCCGAATTTCAGGGAAGTGTTCTACAGGCTGGGGCTACAATGGAAAAGGCATGTTTCATATTCCCATAAGATGGCAGCAGAGGTGGGTTCCTACCAGTTCTAATCGGTTCTATAGAACCGGTAGTAAACCAGGGGTGACATCACGGAGCTAGTTCTGTCAGTGCCAGTCTGTGGCCGCCACCATCTTTTCCCCCCCCTTTTTTTTCCCTTTTTTTTTTCTTTTTTTTTGCTATTTTTTGCTTCTGCGCATGTGCAGAAGCCGAGTTTTCGGCACTTTCCGGCCGCCATCTTTTTTTTGCCTTTTTTTTTTGCTTTTTTTTGCTGGTTTTTGCTTCTGCGGATGTGCAGAAGCTGAGTTTTCAGCACTGCACATGTGCACGCCCGTGCATAGCACATGTGCCCACGCAGCATGGCCACACAACGCGTAATGCGCATGCAGCCACACAGCACGTGAGGAAGTGATCCGGCGGTGAGGTAAATTAGAACCCACCCTTGGATGGCAGCATTTAAGGGAAGGGACAAAGAGCATGTCCATGCTATCCAATCTGTTGAGTGACATGTACAAGGGAAGGGAACAAGATAAATCAGGTGTCTGTAATGGTTCATTTTCTTGACATATGCAGTGAAAAGAAGGAAAGTTGTAGCAAAATTGTTTTCCTCTAATTTGACAGCCACTTAGAATACAGACTGAAGGTTAAATGTTTTCTTTTTTCAATTGACTGGTTCCACTTGACTTCTGCTCCCTTGATGGGTTTATGCAAGTCCATAGCCTTTTTGAGGTTCTTCTGTTGCTACCCATAACCCCTTACTTAAACCTTCAGTTCTGCTTGCTGCTCTCTGGGCCTTCACTTCTATTTGTGGGAAACTCTTATCAGAGACCCTGCTAACTAAAATTCCCATACCTTATTGCCTGGAAGCTAAAGTAACCAAAGATTGTTGAAATAAGTGTGTAGTAACTATAACTTTTCCTCGGAAAGGAAAATGATTAAAATAAAGTATATTATAATGTAATGCTTGTCTTCACCTCTGTGATACCTATAACAGGAACATTATTTTCAACTAGACAATCCTTTTGCTGTTCTCATTTTTTCACATTCACATTTCTCGTCTTTGTTTTTCTAAACAGCGCAGGGAGGGTTCATGATACTATTGAGCCTTTCTTTCAGTCTCTCAGTATAAGTTAACATATACATGGCCAGACAGCTAATCCTTAGCATCCATCAAGAAAACAAAAATGCATACATTGTCATCTTTCCTCAGGGGAAGCTATGAAACCAATGAACTTGTCATGCACCTTATCCAGGAGACTGGCAGGCAAAAATTCTGCCACATTATAGAATACCTAATAGTATATTGTTTATTTATTTACTAAATTTCCATCCGCCTATCTCACAGTTCGAGGTGACACTGAACGGCTTTTATTGTATCCACTAGAAAGAGACAACGATAGATATTTACCCTGAGAAAAGTCAAAATATTATTATTAAAAATATGGTAATTTTTTTCAACAACATTGCCATATTGGCTGCATGCTAATTTTGCCAATAGCTTATCTAAGTTATGACTCATGGAAAACTAGGTATTCTACAGATATTCTGCAGTTCCCAGAAGGTCTTCTCAAGGCTTTCAGCAATCCAATAGGGAGAAAAGAGATTGGGCATTGACATATGATCTTATGCAATGTCATGAAGAGCCACCCATTACAAGAAATCTCTTAAGATCACCATCATCATTTTTCTCATAATGGAAAAATTGCCAAAATCTCTCAGAACAGTGCATTTTGCAGGGGAACATTGAAATGCCATGACATTTTTGGTTCTGACTGATATCCTGTTAAGACAAGGGTCTCCAACTTTGGCAACTTTAAGACATGTGGACTTCAACTCTCAGAATTCTTCACCCAGAATTCTAGGAATTGAAGTCAACAAGTCTTAAAGGTTGGAGACCACTGCTGTAAGATTCTCTGGAGCCCCTGAAATTATATGAAGTTTATAATCTCACAGGAGTTTGGTGGTCTTATCTTTTAATATTATTATAATTGTAATTTAAATGTAGGTGAAAAGCCAATGTTCTAACATATTGTTTTCACAATTTTGGGAAAATAAATTTATTTATCTTTTTACATTTGTAGTTAACAGCAGATTCTTGGTGTTCTTGCATACAAGCTTTCCAATCACAGAAAAAAAAATCCCAACCATATTCATTAGGTGAATGAGCCTTAATATTTGAAATGGTGCATTTCATGATATATTTTAATCTTTTTTCAGTAAACTAAACATTTACAAAAAAAATGGTGCCAAAAAGGCAGGAGAGTAGGAGTATATGTATATGTGGATATATATTATATGTGTGACATATAACACATATACCGGTACATATACTCCTATTAAATGAATTTTGGATAGAACTAAGACAAAATGTATTTCTGATGCATTATAACACCCTTGTTTACTATTTTTTGAATCATGTTCTTGACTTTCTTGATATCTTGTCAATTAAATGATCTACACTACAAGACATAAAAAAATAGAGATAACTAGAGAAACAGATTGTTTCATGCAGAACTAGGTTCCAGAATATTAGTGAGTTTCTGACTCTAATGTTTTGTTAGTAAATTGAAATGAAAGGCATGCCTATTGACAGAGATTAAGCAGATTTAAAAAATAGAGGACTGTATTTGTCCAACAGACTGTGCAAAGAAGTTGCTGAGGCATGCTAAATTGTGAGGGGAAAAAAGATAAGATAATTGCCATGCATGTGGCAACCCATTTGTTGTGAATTGATGGAATATTAACATGGTGTAGATATGAATGTATTCCTATGTTTGAATATTTACATGGCAGGGAAGGGACAAGATTTTGATGTCAGTACACACTGACTTAAAATTATTAGTATGCAGGATATATATATATATATATATATATATATATATATATATATATATATATATATATATATATATATATATATATATATATATATATATATATATATATATATATATATATATATATATATATATATACACACACACACACACACACACACACACACACACACACACACCGTGTTTCCCCGAAAATAAGACCCTGTCTTATATATTTTTTGAAGTCTGAAATAAGTGCTTGGCCTTATTGCCATGCACTCAAAAGCCCGATTGGGCTTATTATCAGGGATGTCTTATTTTGGGGGAAATAGGGTAATATAATATATATGTGTGTGTCAGAGGTAGGTTCCTGCTGGTACACTCTTACCTATTGGTCGCCTCAGAACCGAAGAAGCCAGTGGTGTTCGCGGCGCGGGGCTTCCCCCGTCCGCTTTCCCCCGCCTGCCTAGATGCTGCCATTTGCGTTCTTTTGCCCTCTGCACATGCGCAAAGCATTCTGCTTGCACAGAGGGCAAAAGAACGCAAATGGCGGCGTCCAGGCGGGCGGGGGAAAGTGGGTGGGGGAAGCCCCGCACTACGAACGCCACCGGCTTCTTCGGTTCTGTGGCGACCAACAGGTAAGAGCGTACCGTCAGGAACCCGTGTGTGTGTGTGTGTGTGTGTGTGTGTGTGTGTGTGTACCAAAGCAAGGCTGGAATACTTGCAGCTGATAATTTCAGTTTGAGATTTAGGGGTAGTGCTTCCATTTTGCATCACTTTGGATATTGCTTTCCTTTCTGGTTTATATCATTTATGCAATTGTATTTTTAAAACATCAGTTATCTTCTAAAAAGTACATAACATTATTTTGATTTACTTCAAGAAGTGTAACTTTTTTGCTACAAGATTAAAGACATTTTACTAATATAACCGTATCTGGTTTGGCCTGACAGCAAAATAATATAAGAAATGTTTTTGATAGTATGCATATTACTAGTGTTTAATACTGCTCTTTTTTCCAGTTCAATTCTGCCACTGCCTGGTAGCTTAAAATCCAAAAATTTAGTTCCTTCTGTTGCTAATGCACTCAAATTTGTGCATTAGACTGTATGGGTAGCTTATTATTACAGTAGAAATCTGTCTCTTCATTTGAATTCCAGAAAATAAAATAATAATTTAGCTATGATTAAGCTTCAGTTAAAAACATTCATGGGATAATACTAACCAACAATAAATTATTATGCTAATTAAAGTCTCCTTCAGCCAGAATCCCCTGCACTATGTTTTTACACTATGTTTTTACAACTTTCACCAAGACAAACTCTCCCGAGGAACTGTTTTTCCCTTCTCGTATTTACATATTTCTAAGCTTTGTTTAACAGTCCTAGATGAAGCAATATAACACTATAAGTTGATAAGTAGATTACAGAATAAGTTTCCATCTGTTTCTTTAAGAAGAATTCCATCAGGAACATAAGCCCCTGATCAATCAATTGGCTGATCTAATATTTCATTTTTGTATTTTAGGACTATTTATGTCTTGTCTTAAGTAATTGTTTCAAACAATGTATATTAAAAGCTAGATAATATAAGGCTAGATAGATAATATAAGAATTTGTAGGTAAAGTCTTAATATTTGTAAAGTCTTAATATGTTTTTCCAGTTCATCAAGAGAATCTATGTGATCGCTAGAAGTTGAAAATTACCTGATGGCACACAATAGATTTTTTTTTAGTAAAGTCCAGGGATAGATTAACATCCAGCCATATTTGTACGAAATGGTTTATAGCTGTGTACTATATAAAACCAGCCAATTGTTTATTAAGTAAATCATGGTTTAGGATTTATGAACGATTGTTTGTCACAGTCCCTCTTACTACATTATGCAAGATGCTCTGTTGTAATCACTTATTGAGTCACATAAACCTTAATACATTCTTCTCCAGATATTTTGAAGAATAGATTCTCTGCCAAATGGCTTTCTCAAACCCTCAAAATATTTTATCAATTATCCATCTGTAGTATTCTCTATAGCTTCATGAAAAATCAATGCATTACTTCTTGATGATGATGATGATGATGATGATGCCTGCAATCATAAGCTACTCTTACCTAATCAGGAATGCTGCAAAAAAACCCTGTCCTCAAAGCACAGACAAAACCTCTGTCTGTGAATCTTTCTCAGGCCTTCAAATGAGAATAATCTGAAGCTGCTTCACTATCCTCTATTTACTCTTCCATAGGTTCCTGCATTTGATCTTAATTTATACTTCCATATGTTCACACATTAAATATTTACTCTGTGTGTGTGTGTGTGTGAATGATTGCAATGAGAAATACAGAAACTGCCATACTCTTAAATTAGATTGAAGTAGTACTGTCATATTTGGAAGAAATCTACAAACTGATGTCTCACTTCATAAGGGTAATAATTGGAAGTCTACCTCTGCAATAGAAGGCTAACACTACATGGAGTTTTGATCAACTCATGGTTAGATTTCTGAAATTTACTTAGGCATGATGATTTCAGGCAACAGTTATAGCCATGTGTTAATCTGATGCAGCATTGGCAGTTAAATGTTCCTTTCTCATTAGACTTTTGCTGCTTGATAATATGAGATGCATTCTACATTGACCTTGTAAGAGAAAAAAAAAACCAGAGTAATAAAAATTAATAAGATGTTTCTTACATAAAACAATAGCAACTAATATAACAGAATTTTTAAAATAATTTGTGATTCAATTTCAGTTTCAACCTGTTGAAGGAGAAAGCTCCTTTAGTAAATCATTTGGGCTTGTAAAAATTCAGCTCATTCTCTTGTGGGGCATAAAAAGAAAGCAGAACACCATTTGCTCTTTCATTAGAACTGGCAATCATGGCAAGCAACAGCTGAGCAGAATGCAATGAGCTTGTAAAGATCTGTTAACTGAAGAATATAAATCCTCAGCAACCTTCATCTGAGCATCACACTTTTCAAATCGGATCACTAGCAGATCCAGCCACCTGGGTAGTGTCTTAAAGTGCTTCACATTTTTAAGCTGACTGGACTTACCCACCATATCAACTCATTACGAACATGTTGTTACTAGTATTGTTATGTAATTCTTTTTTTATTTTTAACTGTCTGGTTCCTTTTGTACCAAATATTTCTGTGAAGATATGAATGGCTGTGTATGAAAGATGACAATATAGAATCCATGGTGCCCACTCAAAACAGACCATAGAGGAAAGACTCAAAATCATGGATCTCGTGTGAACTGGATGAAGTGATGACATTCAAGTGGAACACTACTAGCAGACATTGATGCTTGGCACCAGCATACCAAGCATTGTTGATTGCCATTAAACTGGGAGGAAATAATATCAATTTGAAATAAATGAATAGATTATCATGCCCAGTGGTTTTCCTGCTTCAGTTTTTCTGGAACTGAAATCTAACCTGGCCTGTTAGACTCTGAGGTAGGTAAGGATGTATTTGTCTGTTTGCATATGGCTATGTAAATAAACTTCAGAAAGTAAACAGTTATAAAGCTACATTTGTTTTCTCTGCTGAGTGCCTGGATAAATAAGAATAAAAGTATTACTGATGTATCTACCACTTTCTGCATTAGACCAATAATAATGCTTTATGAAATAATTTACAATTTAAACAATTAGCTAGATGCATGACTAAACCATCAATTTTACAGATCGTGCAACATAATAAATAATTTAAAAAAAAAACCAACCTAATTATATTGATGCAGGCAATCCAGTCAAGATATCATATAAATCTTGTACATTATATATAAAATTCTTATAAATTATGTGGAAAAACAGCTGATATGTTTGAAATGCTCAGCACTGAAAGAGTTTAAAGAAAAAATATCCAGAGATTTATTTATTTTATGGTTTTAAGAATTTGCAGTGACACAATTAAATTGGCTACATGCAGTTGTAATACTAAATTATGGTTTAGCATTGCATGATAAGCCTTAGGCTCATGCACTTCCCATTTGTTTTCTATTTCCAGTTAGCTGAAAATAGATGTAAACATTTCTAATATCCTCCATCTGGCTGGGAGGGTGCAACCCTGAGGCTCACATGCATATGAACAGTGCATAATATTAAGAAAGATTGTGGGGGATGTTGGGCATATGTGTTTACAATACCTTCTACTTGTATTGTTAACTTTGTTGACATATGTTTCAGACATCCACTTCTCCCTTCAGGTCTCTTTTCCTGCCTGATATATTAGTTACTCGTATTTCTTTTTCTCCATATTTGCTCTTACACAAAACCATCAAGCCCTAATATAACCTTTTATTCTTTTATCATATTTCATTATTAAGGTCAGATGAATTGATGGATAAATAGGAGTTAATCATTTGTTAATCCTGCATACATTCTATTCAATATCTTCTCAATTATTCTATTCAATATCTTCTCAATTATTTGAGTAGTCTTGAGGACTAAAAAAATAGGTGCCACATCTCAAGACAGATTTTAAATAATTCTTTATGGAATGTCCCAATCTGCTTTTATCCTTTTGCTTCCAGGTTAACCTTGACAGTCTTTCTCCCTCCATTGTTGGACCCTCCAGAGCTGGTCTTCCATTTTCCTGCGTGAGCATGCACGCTGGCCAGCTGATTGTCGCATGCGCATGCACGCCAGAAACCCGGAAGACTAGCTGGCATGCGTGCGCCAGAAACTGGAAGTTAATTTTCAGTTGCGCGCATGCGCCCTGGGCAGCTCCTCTTCCAAGTTGCGGCCCAGATAAGCACGCTCGCAAAGTGTGTGCGCACACGCACTCCCTTTTCGGCACTCAGTGCTGAAAAGGTTCGCTATCACTATCCTAGACTAATCTTTTCTTGCCAGGCTGACAGGAAAGGGCATTTTCTAGGAGAAAGACGGCTATCAAATGGCATTCTTTTTTTTTTAAGTTATTTTTCCAAACATAAAACTGGGAACCTGATCAAGTTTTCTTCAGTAAGATTAAAAGAACCAGATATACTTCTCTGAAAGAGTATAATTCCACCATTTTGTTTTATGCTAAACATGAAAATAACTCTGAGACATGAAGCTTGCAATTGGTCTAATGTGGTTGCAATCACATTTAGGTGGAGGGATAGTTTTCAGAAGCCAAAGTATATACTTTGTATGCAAATATTTTAAAATTCAGTCTCCAGCATTCCAAAGTGGACTGAGAAAGACTCTTGGTTTAGTTTTGAAGAACTTATTCTAATCATTGTAAAGCAACAAGCAATTGCTTGAGTCTGCAGTAGGCAGTACAATTCCTGTGTAAAACAAAGCAATACAAGATACTGTATGTGCAAAATTTGTGGGTTTGGGGCATAGGCACAACAATCCTACTATTTATCAAGGAATACAACCTCTGAACAGAAGAAATGAATTTTGTATTTTTGTTTCCTTCCCTCCCCCGCTTCCCTGAATTATTTTTGTATTATTGAAAACAAAGGGAAAAACATACAGTGCTAACTCCACAGGATTCTCAATTCATTGGAGCCCTGTGAATTTCTCTAGACACCTGATCTCTTATGATTTACATCAAGAAATTTTCCAATCTTAGCTCTGCAGAGATTTCCTTTTGAATAAGGAGGAGACTTCTCAACCCCCACCCCCCCGCCCCAAGGGTTAGCTTTTTTTTATTCACTTGGAAGGAGACCCCAAATTTCATGGCTATCTGAAGCATTCTATCCTAGACAGAATCAGTTCACTTTTTTTCCTTCTCTGATTTCAGGCTTTACAGTATGATGAACAAGTGACCATAAAGAAAGAAATCCAAAGGATTTTTGAATAAATATTTTTAAAGGGCTTAATATTGTGTTTTATTATTTTATAGTTACTTGTGTATTTTTTCAATCAAGATAAAATTTTAAGAAACTAAAAGGTAATTTCTAGGTATTAAACAGGAAAATGAAAAGTTTTCTGACTCATCAGAGTTTTCCATATTTCTTATAATGAAAGAAATAATGGTTGCTCATGTAAAGATCATCACTTTGAACATCACATAACAGGGGTAGGCAAACTACAGCTCTTTGAGGACCTGTGGACTTCAACTCCCAGAATTCCTGAGCCAGCCATGCATGCATGGCTGGCTCAGGAATTCTGGGAATTGAAGTCCACAGGTCCTCAAAGAGCTGTAGTTTGCCCACCCCTGACATAGAATAACATCACTTTACACCCCCCCCCCGCCCCCAGCTCTAACTCTATTTTGGCCACTCAAGGAAGAGGATAGCTACTGCAAGTCTTTTATTATTCCAGTCCCAGATTTAAAATCTTTATAGATTTATTTTAGTTTTGCCATTTCAAGACTTAAGGTTAGAAACTCTGCGGGACAGAATTTAATTTTGCACAAAATGTTGTTATATGGGATTTAGAATGTGAAGACCATAGGAAATAGCTAAATAACTCAGCCTAGTTGAACTGCAGTTAGAATTTCTTCTAGATCTGAGATTGAACCAGGAATTATATTATGTGACATAATGGTGCCCTCTAGTGCTTTTATTAAGCATGGTAGTTTTAAAGGCTGAGGTAATGGCCGAAAATAAACAGAAATCTGGCTTTGGTTTAGCTAACAGAATTTTCTGTCAGGAAAATTCAAGATTTTATGTAGCCAGTTTTCAAAACAGTTCTCAGAGTGGGGTATGATGAGGCATTCCACATCTTTGCAGGAAACCAGAACTAAATATTATCTAAATATTTTATCTTTCTTTCTTAATCCCCTCACCAATTTCTAACACTACTTCAAATGCAGGCTTTTCAAAATCATCAGACTATTTCATTCTAGAAATCCTCAGATTAGTTGAACACTCCCATATCATGAAAAGTACTGCAAAAGGTAGCATGCAACATAATACAGGCAAAAAATACTATATAAAATGGAGAAAAGTACATCCAAGATATGTAAAGGTGAAAGAGAAGATTAGAAAAATGATTATTTCAGGAACAATAGCAGAAACGGTCAATTTAAAGGCTAGGAATATAAACATATGTTGAAGATGTAACGCACCTACCCTGCACTGCAAAATTATCCTGCATTTTCCACTTCTGATTGTTATTCAATTTGAAGACACTTAATCGGTTTTTGAATGCCCCCCCCCCCCAAGATGAAGACAACTTTGGTGATATTTGGATGGACCAAGTCTGGTATTTTCCCACTTAGTTGTAGGCTAACATTGTGCAATAATTACTCCGTTGTTTATCTGCAGATGTCTTATTTTCTCATACTTCAATTGCTGCTATGGGCAGACATTAAGAGGAAACTCCTCTCTTGGTACTTTTTTATTAGAAAGTGTGGGCAGCCAGGAAAGTTTCAATGTGATAATAAGATGTATAAGGACAAGATTATCAGAAGTAGCATCCTCAATTATTTCTAACCATAAAACTAATTCTGAATCATACCAAGGGAGATTCAAACTTTCAAGTGCCCTGAGTACAAGATAGGAAAACAGAAACCTCTTTCACAGAAGATTTTTTTTTAAGGAATTGCAAAGGCAGTTTTATAGTAAAATTAATATTAATTAAAACTGAGTAATAGTCAAACAAGTAGGGCACTTTCTACTCAGTTCTTGTCAGGCTTCTGCTGGGGGAAGCCTCCCTACCCAGTATCATGTTTCAGCTGCAACAAATATTAGGAGTAGAGAATATGGATCCATTATCATCCCTCTTTCTCTTTTTATAATAAAATTTCAATTATTTATTTTATTTATTAAATTTATATGCTCCCCATCTCACCCATAAGGCAACTCATTATCCTGTACTTTTTATAACATTAGTTTAAATATTTGTCTACTTAAACAGCAACTCATTTCTATGCTACTTCATGCCTATCCAGGCATAGAAAATTACATAGATAAGCTAGAGGGGGAATTCAAGATCAATTATGTAAACATCAGCTTATCTCTGAAAAAGAGGAACTAGTGAAAACAAAACTCAAAATTGTCCTGCCTTGATTCTCTTCCGTACAAGAGGGGGGGAGAAAAACTCTGTCAGGTTTTCAAGATTTTGCTATTTCAAGATTTTGCTGTCAGGTTTTCAAGATTTTGCTATTATATCCCATAGCAATCAATTAGTTCTTGTATTTATTTCCTGACCTGCAATACCTTGAAGGTCTGACACCAGATTGCTTAGATAATTAACAATTCCACAGATGACAAACTGTGCAGAAAGCCAGTGGGCTCAGATGGATTTTTTTTTGACAGACAGTTATGATGTCTTTACCAATACAACAATTACAAAATTCCATTTCATAATTTAAAAACCAAGTAGTTAGAACTATGCAAACCTAAGGAATGCCCTTTGACACTACAAATCCTGTATATATCCATAATTAGGATCAATTATAATAGGGACAGGCAGAGGAATTAGGAGGATATTGTGATGATCTGAACATCATTCCTGACAGTTAGAACAATTAATCAGTGGAACAGCTTACCTCCAGAAGTTGTGAATGCTTCAACACTAGACATTTTTAAGAAGATGTTGGATAACCATCTGTCTGAAGTAGTGTAGGGTTTCCTGCGTAAGCAGGGGGTTGGACTAGAAGACCTCCAAGGTCCCTTCCAACTCTGTTGTTATTATTATTATTATTATTATTATTATTATTATTATTATTATTATTATTATTATTATTATTATTATTATTATTATTATTATTATTATTATACATGAAACATCAGGAGACTATTGCAATGATATAAAACTGAAACAATCAAAGCAAACACCAATAAAACTGTAGCCCTTTTTATCACCCCCCTACTTCCAATCCTATGAATATTTAGCAAGAAAAAACTGGGAGTCTCATTTTAAGATCAATAAATGAGTACAAAGTCAATCAAAACTTGGAGACTAAGGGCAGAAGAAACTGGAACAATCTAGAAGCCCTGGGGAAAATGAGGGGGGGGAACACAAAAGAGAAGAGGAAGGCAATTGGCTGAAACATGACCATCTTATCCATATTCAGTAATGAATTTAGACAACTTCCAAGATGAAATGCTAATACTGTGTTGAATCCATAATCAGTCACTATTACAATAAAATCTGTTTGTTGGTTATTCTGGGATGATGTAATCAAACTTGTCAAAAGTCACTACTTTGAGAATACAGAGGTCCCACCAACAATCTCTATAAAGTAGCTAATGTCCATGAACCTTTGCACCAAGAGAGTTCTGAAACATTTCACCCTTTCCCATTGGTTAGAAAAATAGCAATAGGTGTTGCTTGGACACAGCAACCAATTGGTGTTTGGAAAGGGTGTTCTATGATTCTAAAGTACAATAATTTTAATTGACTACTGAAGGAACAGAGAAGGCTCTTTCATTAGACAGTGAAGTGGTTGTTCTAGGCAGCAGATTTTGAATATTATGCATCTTATAAAGGCTGAAAACAGCCAATCAATTATTGTGGTTATTGGAAATTGCTTTTGGGATTTTGTTCTTTATGTTCCGAAAATATTTGGTGATTTTTTTAGATATTCTGCACCTTCCTTTTCAAGGGTGTTGAGTACCATCTGCGGTTTCGTTTTATGATGTAAGATACCTTGCATCATCTCTGCAAAGGTGAAAGCAGAAAAATCAGGGGAAGACAGATGTTGGATCATGGATGGTAAGGAATCATTTGATGGAGTTGATTAAGTATTTATTTATTTTTACAGCCTTAGCTATATAAAAACAGTGGTAGCTCAGAATGCAGACCTAATTAGAAGACTACACAGGTGTTGCTTAGCAGCCAGTGGATGCCAAGGACATTGTTTTGAATATACTGTATTGTAGACTGCATATTGCTCTCAAGCCTCTTCTGATCTAATCTGCTGAGAATTTTATTTGGAAAAAAAACCATTTATTTAGATAATTTTGGTAACAGGGCAATGGAGTGGGTACATGAAACCTAGGTAAGAATTCCCTATACTGCAATATTTTATTGTGGGTTTTAGTTGGATAGATTTAAATTCATGGTTATATAATTATTAGGGATATGTGGCAATTTGGATTTGATTCCAGAACTTTACTTCTAAGCAAGCAAAGAAGCCTAGCATCTATCTGCAACCCTTTAAGTTGGTGATATCTTTTCCTAGTTATTTTCATTTTTTATATAATGACTACATATTCCACAAGAAAGAATTTGCACCATCTATTTTGCAACGTATTTCAGAAAATTATTTGCTAGACAAATTATTATTCATGAAAAATTCATCCATCTCATCTTTATCACATCTAAATAGATTGGGTCTGTTCCCATACGTAATCCAATCATCCATTCAGATAGCTTTACTAGTAATTCCAGCATATGATCATGTGTCCTGGTCAAGTGTCCTGGTCAAAAGAACCACTTGAAGTCTACCCTCCAATTTCTGTGGGAAATCCCTGGTGCCTCATTAATCCATGTTCCATACTTGAAAACTTCATTAAACTAATCCCTTCTCCATTAACCAGGACAGCAGATATAGCAATTCACTGATTATTGTTACCACTTGGAAAGTGTGTTCTTTCTGCAAAGACTTGGTAAGAAAACCTCTGTCTCTCCATCTCCTTGTTTGGAGAACTGAGTCTGCACAATGAGTCAGACTTTAGGTATTTTCATAACAAGGTTGATTGGGTAGTTAGGTTAATTCAATATTTCATTATAATCTGCTGGGACTACAAGTAGTTCTTAGTTAACAACAGTA
The DNA here is from genome assembly GCA_023053685.1 of Diadophis punctatus similis. Taxonomy (NCBI): domain Eukaryota; kingdom Metazoa; phylum Chordata; class Lepidosauria; order Squamata; family Dipsadidae; genus Diadophis; species Diadophis punctatus. Next base: position 36,795,074 of record JALIGW010000001.1, on the reverse strand, counting down.
ATTGGGATTGCTAACTCCATTGCTAAGTGATGTGGTCACTAAGTGTGGTGTCACCTGGCCACATTGACTTACGATGGCAGGTCCAGCAACTCTAGTGAAGTTGTTCGATATGATGTCATAGGATCTCCATTTGCAACTTCATCTGGCTTCCCCATTAAGTTTATTTGTTTCAAGTTGGCAGTGAAAGTAGCAAATGACAATTATGGGATTATGGGATGATGTGACTATCATTATTGGCTAGCTGTCAAGTATCGAAATCATGTTCATGTAATTGTGGAAACATTGCAATGGTTGTAACTTTGAGGGCTGGCCTCAAATCTCCTCATTTAATGCTGTTGTAACTTTGAATGATGATGATGTTCGTCCATCGTGTTCGAAGAGGACCTTGACATCTATGAGAATCGGGGGGGGGGGATGTCAAGACTTGTGCGTGAATTGGATTAACTAGTAACTTTGAATAGTCATTAAATGAATGGTCATTAAAAATGAAATATCTGTAAATGTAATTTCATGGACATTAGTTATGTGGGCCAATTAATTCCTTCAGTGCTTCTACTAACATGTTATATCCCCAATCCTGGCTCAGTTAAGCATATGGGGAGAAAAAGACATTAGGAAGCTTCAAATATTGAAAGTACAATTACTTTTTAAAAGTTTTTGAAATATTTTTTTTAAAAATATTCCTTGCATAAATATGGTTTTAACTTGATATCCCCAAAATACAGGACTGACACTGATTATATTTCCTTTGAAAGGGCATGGCAAAATCACAAGAAGCACTAGAAAAAAAAATTTTTTTTCTCTCATGAATGGAACAGAGAAAATCTTCTTTGGGTCATCTCAATACATGAGAGGAGAGGAACATTTTCACACATTTGGGCCCTAAATCATTTTTAAGGAAAAAAATCAGCATTTTGGGCTGGTCTCAATAATCAGTTGCTTTTTCAGAAGTAATGTAAGTAGAGAAACTAAGCAAAATTCTAGTAGTGGCATTTGGTTCCAGTCAGGGGTATTATCAAAATTATGGAGGAAATTTCTCCAAAATTCATTATGTTAGCACTTCAAAAGAGAAATATTTGAAATATTTAGTAATAAGGTATAACATCAGGAATTACAACAATGGAAGTTAGACAGAGGTTCTCAAATTTTGTGATGTCCTGAATCACTAAAATATCAAATAAGACTGACTTTTCTCATCACGAGATCATGAGGTCACAAATTTAAAATAAATAAAGTTTGGCTAAAGTTAACAATTCAACTTAAGTTACATTGAAACCCTTATGAAATGCAAGTGCTTTTGAATATAAGTCAGCTTTTCTGGCAGAAAAAATACATTTTTGGCTTAGCAACTATTTAACAGTTCTCATGAATTGGGCTCATCCATGTAGATATCTCCTTAGAGAATTTTTATATTATGTTATATATATAATAGGCAGGACTTCAAAGCAGAGTTTACAATCCTGCATTAATTTTTTTTCCCCTTGTAATGTTTATTCCTTTGGAAAAACAACAGATTTTACAAACATGCAAATGTTAACCCATTAGAAATAGACCAAAAACCCAAAGCATAACAAAGCATATGGTGGTGTTTCTCAGAAGTGATTTGCAGGAAGTCACAAATTCACATCCTAGCGTTCCTGTCAACAACTGGAGGAGAAAAACCCTCCAGCTACAACCTTGGAGAAATATAACCAGTTTATGTTGCCAATGCTGAGCTGGCTAAACTAATATTCTTACTCATTTTAAGACAGCATCCTGTATTTTTTCCAAAATTTCTGTTACAGAAATAAAAAAAAAACATATCATAATATAATGGTACACTCTGTTCTTCTAGCCCTTTTATTATTTCTGTCACTGTCACTTACTTTTGAGATCCAAGTTTCTTGCTCCTGCCGTGCTCTGTGTTGTGATTTTTGTGTCAATTTTTACAGTATGGAGATTATTGGTATCCCGTGATATCATCACATTGTGCCATTGGTTGTCATTCAGAGGTTTATTGGAACTGCCCTTGATAAGATTTGCACCATTTCCCAAATCAAACACATAGTGTAAATACCTGTAAATGAAAAAGGAAAAACAGCTAAACTGAGTAGGTAGATGAAAATTACAGCTCTTCATTGCTTCTTTTCTTTATTTAAATTATTTGGCAATTCATAAAGTTCTTAGTCAACTTCTCTTACATTTAACAAGACTAACTTGGGATAGAACAAAATGTCTAAGTCAAGAATGTTGAGAGAATAAAAAGAAAAAAGTATCAAATTCTTCTGAGAATATTGAGCAAAATTGCCTCCTAATATGCCATCTATTAAAGGTATAGCTGAAGGAAATTATAACATTGACTTATGCTTATTTCCCCTGCCTTAGCCCACTAAATCTTTTATTCATTAAGTGTGGAGTTAAAACAGCAGTATTAATTCATCTGAAATCTCTTAAAGTTATTTTTCATTTTTACATTCTTTTTATGACTTGCAAATGTTACTTTTTCTCTGGAAAACTTACCCTATCCCTATCAAAGCTATATAAACAAATTGAGATTATTTTGGATTTATTTCCTTTCACCACTTACTTCTGTCTAAAAGTCTTGGTATGTATATTGGCACTATATTTTAAAAAGGATATGTGGAAAAAAAATCTGAATACAATGCAGCACTTTACTGCTTTATCTAAACTATTACATTTTTGTAGATCTCCCCAGTGGAAGTTCTGTATTTCTCAAAAGAGAAATTACATTTCTTGATTAAAATTACAACTCATTCCAAAGAATGATAATTCCCTCAGAAGATATGTAGCAACTATATATTTAAATATTTACAGTAATTAGGCTGTATCAGTTTTCAAATAAATAACTTCTCTCTTGGCAGATAAATATGTTTGGCCATCAAGACTTTGCCAACAGAGTTCCTCATAGAATTTCACAACATGTACTTTTTTATTGTAAGGTAATCACTCCAGACAGAAGATCTGAAAAAGATCCTGGGGCTCTAGTTTCTAGAAAAAGCCCATCAACATTTATATCAGTGTGGAACTTCCAGCCATAGGCTTACCTACCAACTGTACCAGTGGGATGATGGTAATGATGGTCATTATTATTATTATTATAATTTCACCGATTAAACTCATATCACAGTTCCAGTACAGAATGGTCATGAACTATTCTGGTTTCCAATAATGCCTCTGAGTAATGCTAAGCTCAGGACAGTTGGAAACACAGAAAGGTCATTTTCTGTTGCCACTGGCAAGTAAGTTCCAGCTGAGGAACTAGTAGTGTAACAGGAACAGAAACAGATTTTGCCTGCTTTTTCAATGGAAAAGAAAGATGAAAATATTTCACATAAGTGACAAAATAAATGCTGCGGGGTGAAAATGTGTAAAATTAATGATTACATTTTCCTGGAAGCTCCCTTTCCATCCAGAGCTAGCTTTATTTAAAAAAAAATTTTTTTTTCAGATCCAGAATAGTGAGAAGCCAGATTAATTTTCATAAAATGTGGCTTTTACCAAAACAATACCGGGGAAGGCTCCACTTTAACAAGCAGGTAGATTTTATCAGAGGTCCACTTACTGTTAAAGGTTGATCTCTCTGCTATATTTCTCTTTTATAGTATCGAACATGATCCTCCTTGTGGAGGACACATTTCTATACTTTGTATATTTAAATATATCAATAATATTTCAATGCTCCTTAAATGTTGTCTTGAATATTGTTTTAATTCCCACTGAGGGCAGTTGCTACCTTGAACCTGTGAAGGCTCAACCAGTGTAAGAAAAAAATACTAATATACATAGGGGTCTTGATGGCTACTCTCTTAGCCAAAAGTTTACAGTGGAGAAAAATGATCTGAAACTGCAGTGTGAGAAACACCATCCAAATATGTATTCCTTAGAAGGGTAAACAGTGCTCATATTTAAGGACACTGCAGCATGATAACAAAGGTCATAGAATCCAAGAGCTTGCCTAATGAATGTTCATTAAGCTTTCTGAGCTGATAACATCTGTAAAACAGGTTGCATACACACCCTTTTACTAATTCAACCACGATAAAGTCATTGCCATCTCCACTGTTGTAAAGTATTAACCCATCCAATGATGTTGTTTTGAACTGGAAAAACAGATGCATAGATGTGTATGCTTGCAATGTGGAAAGCGCAACATAGCTAGCTTTTGTTTTAAAAGTGACTGGGTCAGCAATGATGTTCCGGAAGCCGAAACGGGCATTTAGTTCACAGTAGTCAATATCCCCATTTTTACACAAGTCAATGTATGCCATGCCATTAAAAGTGAGGCTTTGCAGATGACCAATGAAGTTGGAAGGGACTGAGGACAAGTAACGCCGTTCCGTTATGATTCCCGTCTCTATATTATGGAATTCCAGTCTTGTATGGTCCCCAGCCATTTGACCTTTAAGTAAAAAGCAATTTTGAGAAGTTAGTGTTATAACCAAAAAGCTAGGGCCATTTCAAATGCTGAAGTCTCTTACACAACCCTGGACTGACCATGTGATTCTACCACATGTATTTTCACCACATGTATTATATCTGCTGGAAGGGCCCATTTGTTTTGTACTTTTCTCTTATTATATCCAACCATCTAAGTTATTTAAGAATAACTCAGTGCATAACTTACAAGTGAAATGAATTAAGCATCAAAATCATCCTAATTTAAGCAAGCAAATCAAGGAAAAATGTATCAATTTAACCAAAGGGTTGGGGGAATCTCAAGATACAGTAAAAGAGAAGAAAATCTCTATGAATGTTCTATTTGAACATTCAAATTTAAATTTGAAGTCTTGTCTACATGTACCTCTAGGAGCTCTGCTAATTACAAAATACAAAAACAATAGTTCTATTTTTTCCACTTTTTAGAGTGGAATAATTTGTATCTATCTTTATAAAGGATATTGGACAGGGTCCTTTATTGAAGAAAGTATCTTTTATTATTTTGGTCTCTCTCTATACATCATTGAAACCTTTTTAGTAAGACTTGGCTTAATTGCTTCAACTTAGCCTCTCTTTTTTCACACAGTAAAAGTTGGAGACATTTGAATGATTTAAAAGGGGGTAAGATAACAGACAATGCTAGAGAAACACAGTCTTTGCTTTTCTGGGTTTCTTCCACTTATATCAGTTCTTGGATTTGATGATATAATTATGGTAGAGAAAAGTAAATTGGTATGTTGTAATAGGGAAAAGAATATCACTTTTTTTTTACTCAACTACAATTCTTATCCAGAATGCAGTCCAAATGTATTGTTGTATTGTTTCAAACAAATGTATGAAGCTTGGCTGCCTTCAACTTTATTATATCATTATATCTATATTTGTCTTTATATCATTTTTGTTCCTAATTTTGTTTTCCTTCTCTTTGCTTCAATCTGTCAGAAGTGTCCTCTCCTAATACCTCACATGGACTTTTTTTTAAAAAAAATTGACCTTTGTTGTACTTTCTGCCTATATCCATGGAAGTGAAATGATTTTCACCACCAGAGCAATCATAACTAAAAACATATTGAATGGAAAATCAGGAGAATAGTTATTAGTCATTAATACCTGTCATGGCTTGTTGGTCATCTACTATTAACTTTAAACTTTTTCCTCTTCGAACTACACGCATTGTATGCCATTCATTGTCATTGAGGTTATATCCAGCAAAAAGAGTCTCTGGACCTTTGCCTGTAGGGTATGCCAAACAGTTTATTATGGTATCTTTACATCATTCAATATGTGAACCTCAGAGAGAGAGAGAGAGAGAAAAAGAGCACAAGAAAGAGAGAGAAAGATAGGGGGACAAAGAGAAAAGGAGAGAAAGACAACAAGAAACAGAACCAAAAGAGAGACACTTTTGCTGGAGCAAAATAAATAAATAAATAAATAGCAATAATTTAAAAAAATAACAGTACATCTTTGAAAGACTGATGTTATCAAACAATAAGTATACTTCAAAAGGCAGGCATGTTCTCTCATTAAATTTATATATATATATATATATATATATATATATATATATATATATATATATATATATATATATATATATATATATATATATATATATATATATATATATATATATATATATATATATCCAACAAGCAGTGTTTTCATAAATGGACACAGTCAACACAGAGCTGATAGCTACTAGCGATACCGATTGGTCAAAGTTGCACCTTTTCAGTCAAGTTAATTGCGTGGTAATTAAGTTAAAAATGAAAATTCTCCAGAAATGGAAAAGTCCATGAAACTGGCATATTATTGTCTTCAGTGTATGCCTATTGTAAAGTCATTTATTTTTAATTCCATCTTTATTATTTTTAAAATAGCTCAAGGCAAGGAATAATACCTACCGTATTTTGTGGAGTATAAAACGCACCTTTTTGCCCCCCAAAAGAGGGTGGAAATGTTGGTGCATCTTATACACCGAATACAGCCATTTTTGGCTTCCCGAAGCCCCGCCCCTGCATCCCATTTTTGCAAAAACGGGCCATTTTTTTGCAAAAATGGGGGCATTTTTGCCTTCCCCCACCCCCTAGGAGTGCTCTGCAGGCTTCCCAAACCCTCTGCATGCCCTGTTTTTGCAAAAAAAAAATGAGCAAAAAAGGGGGTGTTTGGCCTTCTAATTACCCCATCTAGCATGACTGGAGGAGGAATTCTGGGAGTTGAAGTCCACTAGTCTTTTATTTATAAGCTGTCAAGTTTGAAGACCTCTGGGTTAGGGGTTAGGGGTGCAAAGGTCTTCAAACTTGGCAAGTTTAAGACTTGTGGACTTCAACTCCCATTCCTGAGCTAGCATGACTGGAGGAGGAATTCTGGGAGTTGAAGTCCACAAGTCTTAAAGCTGTCAAGTTTGAAGTTTGTAAAAAGTGTACATGGTTGTAAAAAGTGTACATGGTTGTAAAAAGTATACATGGTTGTAAAAAGTATTCTGCTATACTGGTATTTTATTAAATAATATATTACTACACTATTTGATTCAGAATACTTTTTTCCTCCTTTTCCTCCTCTAAACTCTAGGTGTGTCTTATACTCCAGTGCGTCTTATACTCCGAAAAATACGGTAATAACTCCTTCCTCCTATTTTCCCCAAAATAATACCATGTGAAGGGAGTTGGGCTGTGAGAGAATAACTGACCCAAAGTCCATCAGCCAACTTTCATGCCTAAAGCAGAACTAGAACTCATGGCCTCCTAATTTGCAGTCTGGGGCCTTAAACACTAGACCACTCATTAATTAAACTTTATTTTAGTATTTTCTGTATATTACATTCAGAATATCTGAACTAAGATTGTAAGACACATATCACAAGAAGTTGTTTGAACAGGACTACTTTAACTGCAGTTTGAGCTCTCCATTTGTGGAGAGTAGAGCAGAGAGACTCTGATTGCAGAGCACATGCAGCTTTCTAAGGCCATGTTTGTCAATGTTTGAGAGATGGATGGAGGTCCATTAGATAGGGAAAAGCAAATTATGTTTGAAAGGATCCTGGAAACATTTTTTAAGTGAACCCATGTGGATGGGATTCATTTGGAAGCCAATGCCAATACATTATTGTATTCCTCTCAGAGTTTAACTAAGGCATCTGTATCTCTCTCCTGCAAAAAAATAAATATTTGCCAAACTGACTTCCAGTAACACAGGAAATATGATTACAATAAAATAAGCACTGTGACTTTGTAATATACAGCTGAGATTTACTTACAAGTTGAGAGTATAAGTAAGCTCTTGCCTTACAACCACAATTACGATCGAAATCTCAGTTGTTGTGCAAAGTGTTGAGACACGGTTTACCCACATGACTGCTTCTCTCAACATCCGGAATCCCGGCATTCCTGATTGTGGTTGTTAAGCGAATGCATGGGTTGTTATGTGGACAGAGTCTCAGGTAAAGAGCACAGGATACTCTAGTACCGTGGTGGCGAACCTATGGCACGCGTGCCACAGGTGGCACGCGGAGCCATTTCGCCTGGCACGCCACAGGTCCGTTACTCTACTTCCGGGTTTCTGGTGCGCATGCGCAGAGCTACCCGAAACCCGAAACCGAACTTCGGCTTCTTCACTTCGGCTGCTTGCAAAGCTCAAGCGAATCTTTCCCTTCTCCCTTCAGCTGCCGCTGCTGCCGCTCTTCTGGGGTGGTGGGGAAGGAGAGAGCCTGCTGCAGAACCGCCCCCTCCTCCTGCTGCTGCCAGCCTCAAGCTCCTGCCCGGAGTGCGAGGCTGGCAACAGGAGGAGAAGGGGGCGGTTGCGCAGGCTGGGCGGCTCGCGTAACCGCCCCCTCCTCCTTCTGCTGCCAGCCTCACGTTCCGGCTGGTGCCCAGAGTGCGAGGCTTGGAGCAGGAGGAGGGGGCGGTTGCGCAGGCTGGGCGGCTCGCGTAACCGTCCCCTCCTCCTTCTGCTGCCAGCCTCGCAATCCTGCTGGTGCCCGGAGTGCGAGGCTGACAGCAGGAGGAGGGAGGGGCGGTTGCGCAGGCTGGGCGGCTCGCGTAACCGCCCCCTCCTCCTTCTGCTGCCAGCCTCGCAATCCTGCTGGTGCCCGGAGTGCGAGGCTGGCAACAGGAGGAGAAGGGGGCGGTTGCGCAGGCTGGGCGGCTCGCGTAACCGTCCCCTCCTCCTTCTGCTGCCAGCCTCGCAATCCTGCTGGTGCCCGGAGTGCGAGGCTGGCAACAGGAGGAGAAGGGGGCAGTTGCGCAGGCTGGGCGGCTCGCGTAACCGTCCCCTCCTCCTTCTGCTGCCAGCCTCACGTTCCGGCTGGTGCCCGGAGTGCGAGGCTTGGAGCAGGAGGAGGAGGGGGCGGTTACGCGTGTGCAGTAGATGTGCGCATGCGCGGTGCGGGTGCATGCGTGGTGCAGGCGCATGCATGTGGGTGTGGGTGCGCATGCGCAGGGGGGGTGCACATTGCATTTTGGGTAGTGGCACGCGGGAGCGCTGGTGGGTGTGCGCGCGCCTATTTTTGGCACGCCGAGAGAAAAAGGTTCGCCACCGCTGCTCTAGTAGAAGAGCCTGGGAGGTTCCAATCAGGAGCTGAAAATCCCTGCTGAAATTCTAGCAGAATTTTCAGCCCCTGAGGCAGAGACATGTGCATGTGGCCTGTACTGGGCCTTCCAGAGCTTCTCCCATTCACCTGAGGCCCTTACCTGAGACTCCGTCCACTTAACAACCAAATATTTATGTATGTGTATGTGTGTATGTATGTATGTATGTATGTATGTATGTATGTATGTATGTACGTATGTATGTATGTATGTATGTATGTATATTTATTTATTTATTTATTCTTATTTAAATTTATTTGTTTATATCATTTATTAAATTTATTTGCTGTCCATCTCACCATGAGGCAGGGGTGAAATGCTACTGGTTTGGGCGTAACAGTAGCGGCGGCGAAGTACGCGCTTCCGAACTGCTGGGGGAAGGTAAGTAGATTTCACCGCTGCCATGAGAGTTAGGGTTACTCTTATATGCTGTCTCTCCACTCTCTGCTTGGATTTTGGCTCCCTCTCGTCTCTAGAGGCTGACTGAAAGAGCTGCCTGATGAAGAAAGTTAGCTCTCCTTCTTGCTGAAAGGAATGACTTTGGTGGAATACAGAAATAGAGACACTACGACAACCAGAAGTTATTTTGGTCTGTAAAACACCCTTTCTGAGAACTTTGTAACTTTTAAGTGGTTTTAAGTGGTGGTTAAACAACCAGGTTTAAGTCGAGGACTATCTGAAACTGTTCTCACAGAGATAAGAACTTGCAACCTACCTCAGATTGTAGCTTTCTATCCATGTTTAGAACAGACTGGTGCTATCATTTCAAAGTAGATACTATGCTGAATGATAATAGGAAAGATATAAGATCTGTGTTTTGGATCCCCCATAGCTAGTCTACCTGCGTGTGTGTGTGTGTGTGTGTGTGTGTGTGTGTGTGTGTGTGTGTGTGTGTGTGTGTGTGTGTGTGTGTATGTGTGTGTGTAGTTAAAAATAAAATAACATATTGTGAAATAACTAAGCTAAGCCAAAGTGGAGTATTTCAGATCTAATGTCTATAACTATAGAAAGGTAGGAGTGGGATGATAGTGTAACAATTTTGAGCTTCTGTCACAAACTGTATTAGATTGATTACTAAGGTAGTGAATCCTAATTCTTCTATATTAAATCTGGAAATGCCATGATTAAACTCTCTTAACAATATCTTATATGGGAAGAATATCAATAAAATACATGGTTATATGTTACTTTCTAATAAAATAGAAATAGAAGGTTTATATTAAAAGTATATTACACTAAACATGGGCTCTATGAAAATGTGCCATATGTCTTAGAAATAAATGAAAACCACAGTGTGGAATTTGGAAATACGTTTTGGATATGAAGCAATCATTTGATAGGAGATTAAAAATATGTTAAATATGAAAAGCTGTGACATCAGGAAAAAAATGTACTGATTTTTGTCCGGGAGGATTTAACACCACCTCAAATGGTTCAAATCATACTGTTGAAATTCTACAGCAAAACTTTCAAATGTCACTGATGGCCTTTTATTCATAAATGAATGTGAATGGGGATTTTAAAGGCAAAGATTGGAGAGATTTTCTTCCCAGAGAATCTTCTTAATTTTAATACCCTTAAAGTTTCAAGGGGGAACCAAATCGCAATGCTGAAGATCACCCATATTTATGCTGTGGCTACAGACTGATTTGGGACTCTAGCTATCATATAATGAAATTGTTTTTTGATTAATGTTTTGGAACTAAGTGAAGTAAAAGATATTAATATTAGGAATATATACATTGGGAAATGACCAATCTTTGTTTGTTGGAATTAAAATAGGGAGAAAAAACATAAGAGGGGGAAAAGACTAAAGACAGATATTAAGAGGAAAAGAAATGTGAGAGATGTATTGAAAATGAAATAATAATGGATTGTAATTTTGTTAAAAAACAAGAAATATTGTTAAGAATATTGTATGGATGTATGAAACTCACAGAGCAAATGCTCCCGACATGAGACGTTGAAAGAACAAAAACAAATAAAATGTATTGGGGGGAAAAAGAACAAAAGAAAAAGGCAAAACCAAATAAAAGTAATAAAATAATTGCAAGTTGTTGTTTTTTTACTTTCAAAAATAGCAATAATTCTCTTTTAAGTGAGTACGATAATTATTTTATTCTTAAATTTCATTATATTTTATATTCATTGACTTTCTGATGTCAGAAGAAATCTAGATTAAACTATGGATATTTCTGCAGTTTTCACTTTCTTAAGGCATTTCCATATGAATGTTAAATAAAGTTGTTTGATGAGATTGGCAGCTATATAAATTGGACAAATTAATAAATAAAAGAATTGGTATTAGTTGAGATGGTATATTTTAGAAAAATAAAATCTTTCTCATTTTACATTCTGTTTTTAGATATATAAATGACAGGTAAACTTAAAACAAAAACGAACAGCCTCCCCCAATACACTCTCTCTCTCTCTCTCTCTCTCTCTCTCTCTCTCTCTCTCTCTCTCTCTCTCTGTATCTATCCATCTATCTGACTATCCTTCCATGCATGCCTCCACCCATACACATTCACACACAGAGAGATACATGCATGCTTTTCCTATGTGCTTAAATGATAAAAATGGCTTGACCTGTAATGGCTCTCCTAGAATTAACCCTTAATTCTTAGGGCCATGAACCCTTAGTTCTAGTGGGCCATGTAATGTAGCCTCTCTCCAAGCTAACACACTTAAGGTACTTAGGGTACAATTTTGAGAATTCCTAGCTGCATGGGCAAAAGGACTTGTGACACAGTAGTTTTAGTCCCTCACATCTGGTAGCTTGCAATTAATCAAGATTAGACATTTCCCTTCCCCATTTCTTCAAGGGAATAGCATTACTGACATGGTGGTATATTATATCCCCTTTGTGAAGAGTGGTTTTCTATCTAATGTTCTTTACCCAATGAAATAAATAATTAAAAATTCAGACCCAACAATCTGCTAGCATTACTTCCCTTACTGGATTCCAAAAGAACCTCTCATGGCAATGATTCAGATATTATATTTTCTGTAATTTTCTGATAATGTGCAATTTTCTGGTAGTGCATAATTTTATGATTAATGAGCCAGTTATAATGGATGTTCTACAATAATTATAAGATTGTTCTAATAAATAAACAATTTGGACTTTCCATTTATTTTCCTAGACTTTTTAAAGTAGTTATATTCATGGGAGCATTTTACAATTGCTGTAGAAGATCAGCAGTCATCTTTCTGAAATCTCTCAGCTTTCTAAAAGCCCTTTTCCAGTGAGATGCCACCAGAAATCCAGCAGCAAAGCCCTTGCATTCTTTCTATCAAACTGGGATGGTGGCAGGGGATTACAGATGGTAACCCTCCAGTAAATGAGCACTGCAGATTCTGGAACACTTTGATAGTATGATAATTCTATCTGCGGGAGCTGCGTAGCTACAATGGAATTGGACCACCCTACTCACTTCAGCAGAAAGGGCATGCTAAGGATCTGAAGGAATTTCAGATGGTGGGGAATAAGAGTTTTTCTGCTTTTCTGCTCCATCCCGTCTTTTGGAACATTCTACTGCTGGAGGTGAGATCCTACTACACCGTCTTGGACTTCCAGAAGGACCTTAAAATCTTGCTGTGCTGGCTGGCTGGCTGGCTTGGGGTTCCTATGGGTGTACTCTATGTTGAGGTGGCTGACAAGCTAAAAGAGAAGACACCCCCCACACACATTTCTATATAGTTCTTGCTAATTTTAACTGTTTTTATATTTATCTGTCTAACATTTTGTAACACATCCAGAGTCATTTCAACAGTGAAATGGGTGGCACATATATTAAGTAAATAAAATATTTTTTGCTGCACCAGTTTAATTTACATCTATGACAACCAAGCAGTAAGGAATGTGTAGGCAATGTCTAGAGGCATGGAGATAATATGATGCCATTTAATCAGGGACTGAGGAATCAAGGTAGTTCCAATCAACAGGATGAGGGCTGTGTTTTAATAGTTAAAAAGCCATTTCACTTGAGCCTTATTGAATGTCTTGCTGTCTGGGGTGATAAGGAACAGGTCTCAGGCATGTTTTCTGTTTGACATCCCTACAAGTAATTGAGGCATGTTTTCCCGTACTCTATCAATCTTCTGTTACAGCTTTTTGTTTAGTTCCAATTGTAGCTAGTAAGTTCTCAAAGCAAATTTAGGATTTAGAATCCTATTTGAAATTAATGCTTCCAAAGCATTATAGAAGAAATCAGACTGTTTCCTGAATCTTGTGCTTGCCTTTACTAGAGATGAATAACTCTATTTCAAACTACTACATTTGATGTATCGGTCACTGTGCCCTAATCCATGTCCTATCACCTTTCTTAATCATTGCTCTGGACAAAGGCCTCTACCCTTACTTCTGCCTGTGCTCAGTTGTTTTCTACAATCACACAAATAATTCAGCATTTATATTTCCTGAGCATTGCCTTAACATTTTATTCTATTCTCCTTACAACTCATTATTCCTTCCAAGAAAAGAGAGATACCCAACTCATAAGCTACTGAAATCTAATGACTGAAAATCAACATTTGAATGGCAGAAAATAATGTGATTCAGAGTGTGTGAATATCTGCACAACAGGGCTTTCATAAAGTTTCTAATCATTCTACTGTAGTGATTTAGAACTTCAGTGGAATTGTGAAATAAGGAGAAATATGAGTGAAGGTCTCTTTTGTTTATACAAGCTATTCTCTGAATCTATGGTAAACAGAAATATCTGCAGGGGATATCATAAAAAAGTCAAGATGGTAGCTGGCATTTTTAAAGCTTGCCACTTTTTCACACATTTGCCTTGCATGTAAATAAAGAGTTGACCTTTGTGGGTGCTATCTTAACTTTTTTTTACCACCCGTGAAGATATTCCTGGGCAGATGATAATTTAACTGTGATTTAATTTATCAGGAATTATGATACACCTGTGGTCTTTTAAAAACTCTGAGAAGCAAGAACAGATTGTACATTTGAGATTAGCCTCCCTCTATTTTTTACTTTTCCTCTGTGCATCCTAGGCCAATGCATTGACCTAGTGTGTTTTGTCCACTGATGTCAATGGCCCAATAAACAAATGTATGAGAATCAAAATAAGATACTGAAATAACACTACAGATTCAATTGCAGCTGATGAAATTTATTGCTTTGAGTGTGTATTTTTGCTTTATGCAACTCAGCCGGGCTGGGCAAAGCATTTGAAAGTGGTATGCTCTTTTTTCAAATTACTAAAGCAATCACCTTATTTGCAAAGCTTGCAGATTGCTTTCAAAGCTATTTCCATTTGTCTTGGCATGCATTGCATGCATAACCACTTCACTGGGAAGCTCCTCTGACTGAAAGCATCTCTTTGAAATGCTTTGCACAATACTCTGATTTTTATTATATTCCACTGCAGTATTTCTAGATTTCTCCCTCTATTATGTCTGGAATGGAAGCAAAAAGCATGCAAGGCTATATTAAGCTATGGTTCTCAGTTGGCCCATTTTGCTTTTGATTTTGCTTTAACTTTAGAAAATACACACGCATAAACACACACACACACACACACACACACACACACACACACAAATAAATTATATACACACACTATATCTATATCAATATCTATATATCAATATCTAATCTATATCAATATCTACAGTATATCTATATCTATATCTACAGTATATCTATATCTATATCTACAGTATATCTATCTATCTATCTATCTATCTATCTATCTATCTATCTATCTATCTATCTATCTATCTATCTATCTATCTATCTATCTATATCACACACACACCACACACACAATATGTTATATCTGAAAGAAAATAAGTTGTTGTTTAATATCCTGCTTTGTTAATAATGAATTATTTCCATTTAGTATGAATTCTTGGGACACATATTTCTGACTGTTCAAATTCCATAATTACATATTTTTCCTAAAATTGATTATACAGTTAACATTTCAGTTTTTTCCTCATATTTTGCTCCTATTTAACAATATTTCAAAAAGATCACATTAATCTATTAATAATTTAATCTAATTTAAAAGATATAAATAAATGGCAAAAAGTAAACATTTGGATGGACTGCAAAACCAGATATAAAAAACATTATTTTCTGTACATTATGTATAATAACTAGTTAAACAATTTATAATTATAATTTAAAATTATTTTAAATTAGTGGCATTTCCCTGGTGCAGTGTAAATGCTAATATCGGGATCCTTTTCTGGCATGCACAGCAAGGTGTTCTTCAAAAGGACAGTTAATTTATTTGGTTATCTCAAACATTTCAGTTCTTAAAGACATAACAAGTATAGTATTTGTATTGTCCACAATTTTTTTTTGCAAAAATGTATTAAGCATTAGGAATACCCATGTGGCATATTATTTCTTTCCAGTTTGTATTGTAAGTTTGAAAAGCAAGTCATGTACAAATAATAATTGTCCCAAGTTACTTCCAAAACATGAAATGAAAATCTATTAACCATTGGGATCCTTGAACAGGATAAACTGGGAAGAGTCATGATGGCTAGAAATCCTAAAAATTAAGTTTTACCAATTTCTGAAAAGTTTGGTGTATTGTTTAAAGGCACTAGGCTAAAAATCAGAAGCCCATAAGTTCTAGTATTGCCTTAGGTATAATTTGATGTTAGTTACAGTTGGTATAACTTTACATTAGTGTCTCTTCCCCTCCCCCCCCCACTATGTACTTAGGAGAGTGAAAGCATTGGGAAAAAGAACATAGTACTACATGCTCAAATAGACATTCCAAAACTGCCAATACAAACAAAGCTTGTAAGAGGCAATCCTGATCTGTTGAAAGTACCAATGGCATCAATGGCATTTGAATATAAAATAGGGGGACTTAAAATATAAAAGTGGGACTTCAACGTCATCATAATTTAGAGCATGCTTGTCTTCCACCAGAGTCTCTCTGGTATAAGTAAAATGGATCCCAATGGTTATTGCTATCTGCATTCTAGAGAGATAATATAAAAGGGTATCTTTCATATTTTCTATTCATATATGTCAGTTTATAGATCATGTTTTTTATGTTTCCAGAACAGTTTGTTGTGGGAAACAGGAAAGTGGGGAATTGTAAAAAATTAATTAATTGCGGATGTGAGGGAAAAGACAAGGTTGTTCCTTTACAAGATTGAACTTCCTGTTTCTTTTCTAATATTTGTCAGTTTACAATACTATAATGAAGGCTGCCTATTTTTATTCAGGTAAGAACTATGAATGCTCTTGAACTCAGTTTTATACACAAGGTTGGATCTCCAGGTATAATTTAAAAACACCTGATGCCTTCCTGTGATACTGGAAAGCATGTTAAGTGGAAATTCTGAAAGTTGCAGACCAACACACCTGAGGTTATCTTCATGATTTTGACTGTGTCAATTTATGTCACATCACAATCATTCCAACTTGACATTAAAAATAAAATGTAATCTTAAAAATATTAAAACAAACAACACTATTTACCTAAATTGATCAGCATATTCATATGTTAAGAAAACTGGAACATGGAATAAAATAGGCAAAACATTCTTACATTTTTCTACTAGTACCACTTTACTTTTGTACATTGAGAAAGCAAACTGAGAACAAAAATGTAAGTTCAGGAAAGAAGTACTCTGGACTGTGAGTTTATTTTGCAATGAATAATCTCCCTTTAATTTTCAGATGTCTTCATTCCATGTGTCTATGGAGATTTGCCTTTTGAAAAAAAAAGCACCTTTGAGACTTCATTCCATGTAGTAACTAATTTCATTAAAAAAAACACATTTATTTTTTCAGTTTCAGATGTGAACTCATTTTAAATATTTCTCTTAGGATAGTTTAAAAAACACAGAAAGATGCAGAAAGTATACATAAAGCTTTGCAATTATTTCTTAGCATTCATGAGTTTAAAATAATTTATCTTATTTCAATGTTAATGCAGATTACTTCACATGTGTACAGTTTCACAGAGACTGCTTCTGCATCTGCTTCTCTGAATAGCTTTTATTTTAATGTTAATATTATCTCATTTGTACCTATTTGCTGCTCCCACCCCAACTCACTCGCTATAAACTTATTCACAGGGAAAGTTATTAGACGGATGAAGCATCTTCTTTTGATATGGCACTTTTCCGCTTCTCCCTTATCAAAGCAGCTCCTGAAGACTCATCATTCAAAAACAAACATAAAAGAGCATACACATAATAGCTTTATACACCCTCTTCAGATATGTAGATGAGGCTTTCAAGCCAAAAAACCAGGGTCGCATACATCATACAGCCCTTATTCTCCCTAACCTCCATGTCTTCAGCCTGGCATCTGAACATCTGTGTTTTAGTATTAAATCTGTAGCAAACTCATTTGCTCTAACCCATACAGAGTATTTAATTATATTCCATTCCACTAACTTTAATAAAAAATAGTTCATGAAATTGCTTTAATCCTATATTATGAAGTAGATATTGTAGGGTCCACAGACAGGACCTCTGACCTCCTGCCTCAACAGGAAAAATACATTAAAATACAAAACTAAGTATTATGCTTAGAATGTCTATATCAGGAAAGAACGGGTTGAAAGTTGGTTCCTTAGAGACTTTGACCCTTCCTATTAACTTAAAAATAGTGGATAACTGCAACCAGAGCTTGCTTTTTTTTTTTTGAAGGAGTGACTATCTATGTGAATTTCCATAGTAGCATCTCTAGTAATTGTTGATCCATCTTTCAACCGAAATATTCCAACAGTATTATTGTATTATGTCTGGCCTGATAGAAAAATAGCAAATAGGAGTGTGCAAATTTATTTGGATGAGCATTTTGCAAAGTGCTGTCTATAAACCCAAAGAATAAGGACCTCATAACTGTGGTCATTTCATCTGGGCATACAGGATACCACATTTGCTTTGTTCAAAGGTCAGCAATTTCAAATATAGTACAAAAATAAAATCTCTAGAGAATGATACAATATAAAATAAACAAACTAAAAATATAACAGTGGTAGAAAATTATATCACTACAAGAGAAAGATACATTATCATTTGTCCTGGTTCCTTCCTGTTATTGATTGCAAGTCTATACTCTGACACATAAATTTTATGACATTATAATTAATGGTACATTGCCAGTAAATGTATAAAAATTATCAAATCACTGGAAAGTTTACAGTATTACCAACTAATAATAGTGATAGATAAGTAAAGAAGGAGGTAATAAGTGTACCACGTAGAACTAAAAAAATTGCACTACAACAGAACATGTCCATCTGTCTCACGTATTCTTGAGCTACAAGAGAAAGTATGTTCTTCACAGAAGATCCTAATAAAAAAGCTTTCTAGTACAGGTAGCCCTCAGCTTATAACCATTCATTTAGTGACCATTCAAAGTTGCTGAAAAAAAGATCCCATGCTTTAACAACTGCAGTGATTCACTTAACAACCATGGCAACAAAAAAGGTTGTAAAATTGGTCATGACTCACTGAACAAGCATCTTGCTGCTCTACTCTTCATATTTGGCTATGCCCAACTAGCATCTACATTGAAGTAACTTGAGTAACTTTATCTGCAAGGAAATCCACACATGTATGTGGATGGCCTATTAATGCTTTGTCCTCCCCATCCTTCCTGAGTAGGATTGCCTGGATAGGAATTTTCAGAAGAACAGACATTTCTATGCTCTAATTGCCACTTAATTTACTTTTTGAAAATAGAATTTTAATAAAAGCTTGAAATTCATGAATGAAATTCATGTTATCACCAGAAACTAAAAATCTTTATTAAAGATTATGTTTCCATTGGAGCCTGTTAAAATGCGTGAAAAATCTTCTCTATTCATATTTACTACTTAATAGTTTAATACTGAAAAGGTAATAGTTGTAATATTTGGATCTTGATAATGAGCAGCGTGCACACCGGAAGGAAATGGTAAGAGGAACCAGTCCCTGTCCTAGCTGTCTGAATCATCAAACAGCCCCCATTGGCTGAACTTGCTGCTATGCCCTATTCCAGTTCATGAATATACTCTGACATCTTATTGTATATTTGTTGTACAAAAATATTTCCCATTGAAAAGATTGCATATGCAATGATATGCAAACCTTTGCATCTGTATCCATTTTATTTTTTGCTTCTTGCCTAATGGGAAAGAAAATCAGTATAGTTCACAAATGTTGCAGATTTAGAAAATAAAACACAATGGGCAAATCACTGGTTTTTTGGGGGGTCACTTACTAGATGAAAATTGGAGTCTTTATGAAATTTAAATTATAGTCTGAATTCCTTATAATTTTATTTATATAAGCTGCTGCCTTACAAGGCAGGCGGCCCAGGTTCAAATCCCAGTAAGGGTATGGCTATCTGACGAGAGCTAAATAGCTCGAAATAGATCTATAATAGTCTCCCTTTATTTTCATTTATCAGCAAAAAATGACAAATGTGTTCCCATCCTTTATGTCCATCCATTGTCCATCCATTGTCCACACACACACACACACACACACACACACACACACACACACACAATGGATGGACATAAAGGATGGGAACACATTTACACTATGTTGTGGACTAGCATGCATTGATTACTTATTAAGAAGTAATCTTATTAAGAAGTGCAGAAACACTTAATTTGCCTATAGAGCTAAAATCCAAAGAGTATAGTTATTTCCCTATTTTTAGACTAAATATAAGTTTTTTCTACAGCACTGGCATCTTGGTATTGTGAGCTTCGTTGTCTGTCTGTCTGTCTGTCTGTCTGTCTGTCTGTCTGTCTATCTATCTATCTATCTATCTATCTATCTATCTATCTATCTATCTATCTATCTATCTACAGCATATCTACTCTATCTATCTATCTATCTATCTATCTATCTATCTATCTATCTATCTATCTATCTATCTATCTATCTATCTACAGCATATCATCTATCTATCTATCTATCTATCTATCTATCTATCTATCTATCTATCTATTTATCTATCTACAACATATCTATCTATCTATCTATCTATCTATCTATCTATCTATCTATCTATCTATCTATCTATCTATCTATCTATCTATCTATCTACAGCATATCTACTGTATCTATCTATCTATCTATCTATCTATCTATCTATCTATCTATCTATCTATCTATCATCTATCTATCTATCTATCTATCTATCTATCTATCTATCTATCTATCTATCTATCTACAACATATCTATCTATCTATCTATCTATCTATCTATCTATCTATCTATCTATCTATCTATCTATCTATCTATCTATCTATCTATCTATCTATCTATCTATCTATCTACAAAAGGACCTAACTTTACAAGTCCTTATGTAGTGTCTGTTTCACTGTGAATTCTAATATACACAATATTTTAAAAAGGATTACGTCAACAATTTTTAGTTTATAACCAAATTGATTATTTAACCATTTTCTTTATTATTGATGAAACATGATTTAACTTTGATGTGGCTGATAGTTCTGGTACCAGTTTATACAGTGAGAAAGAAGGGCAAAACTCATGCATTCCTACAAGATTTCTGTGGGTTTAATGACCACTATCCCAGCATCAATTCCTTATGCAAACATCTCCAAGATGTCCTTGCAGATATATTATTTGTTATAATACAGCAAATTTTACAAGCCTTCTTGATCACACATTGAGTTTATACGTTTATATGACCACATATTGAGTGTATATGTTGTCACAGGTTTTATTTGATCTTTAGATTAACATTTCCAAGTCAGGATTTGGGACAGTGAGTATAATCTCATTCCTGACCCCAAGAGGAAAGTTTAATATAAACTGATACAATAATTCAAACAGGTCTTTAATTTCAAATCCATAAAATCAGATATGAATCAAAATATGTGGGTATGGAGGCACAAAAATGATTTATTCAGATGATCAATAATAACAAAGTAGGTAGGTGAACCCATAAAGCTATATGAGCAGATATTAATGCACATTTTATTAATGGGGTTTCACTGTGGGAAGGATATGCTTTATCTGTAGTTACTATCTCTATAATACCTTTACCTTTGAAGCATTTTGTCAAATCTATTAATTTACACTACAGGTGTACTAGTTTAGAATTGCTCTGTTGTTCAGGAATATACATATATTTCCAATTAATAAAACACAGTTAATGATAATAGTTATTTGAAAAACAGTGTATCAGTCATTAGCTACAATCTAATGTGCTTTTGGCCTTGCTATGTTAATAGGGCATGAATATAATTACCTATATGACTTTAATTATTTCATTTTATATGCCCATGACCTCAAAGTAGGCCAAGCAATATCTCAATTAGTGAATTAATACGTTCTGATTATTATTTTTCCATGGTTAGGAAAATAGCCAAGCACTTTGAGTCTCTCAGTGAAATATGAAAGGTGTTCATTAAAGTATTAATAGTAGGAATACTACCTGAATCTGTTTCAGAATCTGTGAAATATGTATCGTAATACGAAGTGCAGTATCACATCACAAGAAATTTAAATTATTTTAATATATACAAGCAAGAGAGATGTGTTGCCACAGTCTTCACTTAGCTACATGGCCTTTCCTATATTAAAATACTTTAAAGAGCATGAAAATATTAACATCTCTATGTGTGTAACATTTATTGATAAGTAAAGATTGAGAAATAGCTTTAGGTGCCTATGACAAGGTTAAAGAATGCAGTGACTTTTCATAATGTGGTTCAAGAGGGCAATTGCAAATGGGCTTGCCTAAACTAACATTTGGGATGTGAAAATTTAAAGTTAGGCACAAAAAATTATGGGATAAATTTGTGAGAAATAAAAATAAATGTTTGCTCAGTCTCTGTCTTGCAGGCAAGAAAAGGAAAGGAGCACAGCTCTTGACTCCTGATTTCTTCCTCTGCTTGGCAGCCTCAGTCAATATTAGTAAGATTTGATCTTCCTGGAGATAGGAAATGTTGCCAGTAATGACAGGCAGCATGAAGCATTGTGGCTTATCTTTCCAGAAACTCTCAAGGGACAGAGCACATTCTCTTCCCTCAATATGGCTAGTTATTTTAAATAATTTAAATCTTAGTTGCCTGTTAGACTTTTCTACCTTCAGTCTTATTCATGCAATCTCAATTCTTCTCATATTCTACATAAAATTAGCAATATAATTCCTAAGATTATTACAGCTGATGTTCCTCTTCCATAGGATACTCTATCTCTTTTTTCTTAAACTTCCTCATCCTCCCAAGACTTCTTCATAGTTCCTGCTTGACAAGCAGAGCTCTTTCTGTCAGTGAAGCCATGGTGGCACAGTGGTTACAATGCAGTATTGCAGGCTAATTCTGCCAACTGCCAGCAGTTCAGAAGTTCGAGTCTCACCGGCTCAAGCCTTACATCCTTCCAAGGTTGGTAAAATGAGGACCGAGATTGTTGGGGGCAATATGCTGACTCTGTAAACTGCTTAGGGATGGCTGTAAAGCACTTTGAAGCAGTATATAAGTCTAAGTGCTATTGCTGTTGCTATGAAGTATTAGTTAAAATCAAACTCTTTCCTTAAGCTATGAAAATTCCAAGATTTTTTCAAACTTCTTTGAAGTTCTATATTAGATCAGCCAATAGGAGCAAGGGATGTTATGTCTCCCAAACACATTACAACATAAATAGTATGTTGCATGAAAATAAATTTATGTCCATTGGTACAAACATAAGGATGAGGTGAGAGATAAAGAAAAAAAAATCAAATCAGTATTGTATATACTTACTCATCCTTCCACTGAATATTCACTTATTTGTAACACTTGGTAGAAAAGCAAGCTGAAAAAAATAAAGGACAGTTAATGCTGGAAGAATGAGAGTAATATTAAGAGGATGAATAGGGAAGGAAGGGAAGGAAGCGAGCTATTGGGCATACTGTTGAAGAAAAGCATGAGCAGTCAAAAAAATGGAAGGGTTCATCATGTGCAGTTAATTTTAACTATATCCTGTGTCCAGTATTTTAGTTACTTGACTGCGTCCGCTGTAAGAAGGGGAAAACGATGATTTTGTGTGTTTGTGGAGGGGGGGAGCAAAATCTTTTGGGAATTGCTATGTCTTCAATGCTAAGAGGGCAATCTGAACCTTTTAGGATGTTCCAGAGTGGCTCTTCTTGAAATATTCTATCTGAATGCAAACTTTCTTCGAAGTACATGTGAAATCCAGCAATAATCTAAAGACGTGCTGAATACTGAGTAGGTTTTATTATTCCTGCTGAAACCATATTTTCTTGAAATTCTTGTTCGTGTTTATATTCAGTGTCTCTATTTTCCCACTGAATGGATAATAACTGATGAACACTTGGAGGAATTTTGATAATCATGCTGAAAATTGTAGTTTGTTTTGAAAAAAAAAAACCAACCCAGTCTTTTGTTTTGTGTAAGGATTATCAGATCTGCTTTCTATTTCACTTTACATAGTATATGGTTGCACCGAGCGGTGTTTTTCTTTAAAAGATGATCAGCTTGAACTCATGAGAAATGATAGTTATCCCCAGAAAAAAAAAGCATTGCAAAATCTGGATATTTTTACAAAGTTCTATCCAAGTGAGAAGTTATTGAATTTGAGGATTATTTCCATCTTTGTTTAACTGTGGCTTTGCATATATTTTGTTACAAGATAAATTATATGTTCAAGATGTTTTTTTTGTATATGTGGATCTCTCCAGCTAATTGCATTCTTTTAAACTCGAATGGATTTGCTTTCCTAAAATTGATGCAACATTTTTCATGAAAAAGAAATTCTAATTATCTTTTAACAATAGCAGGATTTCTTCCACTGGTTTTCCCTTGATGGCTTAAAAATTTATTAAGTGGCATTTCCAATTTCCAATGTGAAAATTTGTGGATATTTATAGAAATCTAAAATCCAAGAGATCTAGGGAGCATTTTATCCATTTAATTTGATTAGAATAAGAAATAATGTAATGTAATGTATTTCAGGTTACAAAGATGGAAGTCTTAAAACTCCAGTGTTTGCTTCAAAATAACTAGAAGCCAGATTAAACATTCTGTTGGATAATATATTGTAATTTTTTTTGCCAATAATATTTGGTAGGAAGTATACATGTGAAATTTATATCCTAAGCCCCATTTCTCCTAATTTCACTTAGTAGTCAGAAAATGTATTATATCCAATGTCTTATGTGAATCCAAAACAAAGATTTTTCATGTACTTAGTATAGATAGTTAAATGTTCTTTGACATATTTACAAAACAGTATAGTAATTACTAAAGATTTCAGTGAAAGCTATTGCCAAACATTTTATCGTCCAGTCTGGCAATAATAAAACATTTCAGGATCCCTTTATTTATTTATTTATTTGTGAGATTTATATACCGCCTCACAGTACAAGCACTCTCTAAGCAGTTTACACCAGTAAATGTATATTTATATTGCCCCCAACAATCTGGGTCCTCATTTTACCTACCTCGGAAGGAAGGAAGGCTGAGTCAACCTTGAGCCGGAAAGATTTGAACCGTTGACCTGTGGATCATAGTCAGCTAAAGTGGCCTGCAGTACTGCACTCTAATCGCTGCACTACCTCAGCTCTTTAATTCTGGACTATTCAAGATGCTAGTTGAAGAGTTACCCAATTCTTATGGTAATTAATCTCTTTTCTCTTTTCTTTCTTTAGTTTGCAGAAATCTATTGCTCCCCCCCTCGCAGTAACGAATCTGGGGTTTTTGCTTTGGAAAGTGAAAATAATGAATATTCACTAAAGTGCAAACATTTCAGTATGCTAACAAGAGATCTTTTTTAATATTTTGGGTCAGTGGCCCAATACAATGTTTTTTCTTTTGTAAAGACAGATGACAAGTATGCATTAAGTAGTTCTACCATTAATTCTCATGTTGTTTCTGGTATTCTGAATTGAGCCATCAATTGGTATTCTGTATGTATGGTAGTGCAGGCATATCCCATTCCCCTCCTTTTTGATTTTATTCACCAAAGAGGGTAACTTATCATTAAGAAAACTGAATAAAGTATAATATGCTCATATTGTTCTTAATAATTTTAATTGCAATCAGCAATATCCTGCTCATTAATTAATTATTTCTAATGGGATTTAGGGGTTTTTTTGTTTAATTTGAGAGTATTATAAAGCTATGTTGCTTTTAAAATTTCATTTTTAAAGAAAGATAATCTATTCAATAAATTATTTCTAATTTTATGGAAAAAATCAAACAAACAAAAAAGACCACACAAAAATTCTGCATTACAGTTGAATATTGGACATTTGTATGCAATGGCATAAAATCAATACAAATTAGAATTGGGGTTTTGTAGCTTTTAATAAATTTGCAGTAGAATTTTAGAGATGTTCAGGTCTATTAAAATCTATTTTATCCCACTATTTAAAGATTTTTTTCATTGCTTTCTATTAAGAAAAGCACCCGTCTTTAATCAATTCCTAATTTTGCCATGACTCCTTCAGTTATGTTACTAGATATTTTTATATTGTAGAAATTATGACTGTCTGATAATGGAATGAATGATAGCTTCTGTGCAAAAATAATATTCTCCTTTATCTCTTTCTATTGACATTCTTGATTGTGTAATCAACATAGGAGGAAGGAGAAGGGAAAAATTAGGTTCAGCTCCTAGGCAGGAAATTCTTTTTTGGGGGGGAATTGTGGTAGAAAAGTGTAACATACCGTATTTTTCAGAGTATAAGACACACCTTTTTCCTCCCTAAAAGAGGCTGAAAATTTGGGTGCGTCTTATACTCCGAATGTAGCTTTTTTTTTCCCCGAAGCTTTTTTTCCAGCCCTAAAGAGGTGCTAATGATCTTCCTGGCTTCCTACTCTGTCCGAAGTTTTTTTCCAGCCCTAAGTCTTTGCAGGCTTGTTTTCATTCCTACTCACTTTGAAGAATATTTTTTTCAGCCCTAACCAGGGGATAAAATAATGTGCTGAAGCTGAACAGACTAAGGATGCTAGCCAGATAAATAACTGATAGGTAGATTTTTTCCCCTATTTTCTTCCCCCAAAATTAATGTGCGTCTTATACTCCAGTGCATCTTATACTCTGAAAAATACAGTACTTTACATGTCATAGTAAGAAATAAGTGTCCTTAACTGTGTACTAGTATGTCTGGCATCTCTCTGACTATAAAAAGAGTGATGTGAAAACCTGCAATTTCAGTCCTAATTACCCTAAGTATGAATTATCCAGATGAGGGCTCTAAATCTGTATGCTCTAGTTCCTAGTACATTCCAATGTTTACTTGACTATTTCTTGATCCCAGGTCTACTAAGATTTTGTCCCACAAATCAAGGCAGAGACACATCACTGTACAGCAATGGTAGAATTTACCAACATATGAAGAACGGTTGCTGGATATCCGGAACTGGATATGTCTAGTCTGATTAAAAGAAGGACTACGGGAGACATGATAACAGTGTTCCAATATCTGAGGGGCTGCCACAAAGAAGAAGGAGTAAAGATATTCTCCAAAGCACCTGAGGGTAGGACAAGAAGCAATGGGTGGAAACTAATCAAGGAGAGAAGCAACTTAGAACTAAGGAGAAATTTCCTGACAGTTAGAACAATTAATCAGTGGAACAACTTACCTCCAGAAGTTGTGAATGCTCCAATATTGGAAGTTTTTAAGATGATGTTGGATTACCATTTGTCTGAAGTGGTGTAGGGTTTCCTGCCTAAGCAGGGGGTTGGACTAGAAGACCTTCAAGGTCCCTTCCAACTCTGTTATTTTATTTCTATTTTGATATACCATATTTTTTGTCTATAAGATGCACTCCCCCCCAAAAAAAGTGGGTGGAAATGTCTGTGTGTCTTATAGAGTGAATGTTGCCAAAGCCTCACCCACCCACTGGCCCCAACCATTCAACCATTTTTGGCCTCCGTACACCCCATTTTCAGCCTCCATGTGCCCCATTTTTTGCCTCCGTGTGCCCCGTTTTTGCCCTCTGCACACACCATTTTCAGCCTCTGCGCATCCCATTTTCAGCCCATTCCAGGTGGCGGGGATTGCCACTCCCTATTGCCATTATCCCCACTGGGAATTGCCAGCGGCGATTGGCGGCGATCGGTGGCGATAGGTGGCAGCAATCCCTGCTGCCTAGAATGGGCCAAAAATGGGACACACAGAGGCTGAAAATGGGGCATGCGGAGGCCAAAAAGGGGACATGTGGATGCCAAAAACAGGACACACCGAGGCGGCGATAGGCAGCAGTGATCCCCGCAGCCTGGAACAGCTGATTGGCAGTATTCCAGGAGGCCAATCCAACCACCAATCAGCTGCTCATGCTGAATTAGGCTGTGATAATGTGCTGAAGCTGACCAGGCTGTTTGCTGTTTGCTGCAAGGATGCTAGCCAGATGACTACCGATGGATGCTGGGAGGCAGGGGCAGATTTTTTTTCTTGTTTTCCTCCCCAAAAGTTGGTTGCATCTTATGGTCCGAGGTGTCTTATAGTGCGAAAAATATGGAATATTTGCAAATGATGTTGTGCTATTGGATTCCTACTCCATATCTTCCAACAGCAAGAGAAAAGAACATAATAGCAGAGGGATGGATTTTTACTCTGTTGTGGAGGAAATTAGTGGCAATATTTCCAGAAGAAATAAAAATTCAGCCAATGGTTGGATTTAAAATAGAAAAGACCCCATGATCACAACTCTTCTATTTTGAAACTAATCACAGACTAGCAGTGGCCAAAGATTGAATGTGCTATTTACATCACTCCAGCATCCTGATCTGTTTTTAACCATATGCTATTATATGGTTTTTCAGATAAAATAATAAGATCAAAACACAGTTTAAGATTATACAAAAGACCTAGAGAAGCCTATTTTCACCAGCCAAATACCTAATCTGATTTGCCACATTCTGAGACATTTTATTTATCCATAGATAAATTGTGTAAAAGATGGCATTATCCAGATGCCTTTTATGTTGTCCTTTTTATTCAATAAATCCTATCAAGACAACACATGGATAATATATTAGTCAATTTGATCTCAAGTAAAATGTTGCACTATCCACAGAAAAATAAATGGCAATCTCTTATGCATTACTGAAAACTTGAGATATCAAGGAGACAAATGGACTTTATTAAATTTCCGCCTCTTTCAGAGATGCAAGCTGAGAAAAGTGTTGTATCTGTACATCAATGTTTGATCTTCCTTCCCTAACATTTGCTGATAAGATAATATGGAAGAAACTCCTTGGGTGGCTGATGAATGTGGAAACTGTTGCTGATAATAATACTTGGAGCAAGTAGAACATCAAAGACATTCAGACAGTTTCTGCACTAAAAAGGAAGATGGTGAAAACAGAAAGGATTTTGGAAAACAGAAGAGATGGAATAAATAGTATAGAAAGAGAACAAACTTTGGTTTTCTTTTTGCAGGATATTAGCATATGGAGAAGCAACCAAATATGTTATTATTTAACATAATCTGGTCCTTTTTATTATATTATTTTACTTGGCTTAGCACAGCTAGCCAAACCATGACAGTGGAAATTCCTTTATGAAACAATTTGTTTACTATTTCATGACTAACTCCTAACATACATGTTTTCTTCAATTTAAACGTATCACAATTTTAACGTATTTTGAGAAGTGGAACATCTGAAAACACATTAATTCAGAAAATGCAAATTATGTGGTTTTATTTTTTTCTGATTTTTCCTCTCTTTGTAGAACATTCTCCCTTATATATTACTATTAGTAAGTACACTTTGTGGAGGTTTAATTCATTATATTCTACATATATTTGCTGCATTCTTTTGAAAAAGCCAATTTATGATCTAAAGCAGAACATTAATAAAACTGCACATTGAAATAAAAGCTAGTGTTTTGACCTTGAGAGAGACAGATAATGAAAACCATGCAACTGTCCTTTACAGTGTGGATGGTTTGGTGTGAAGGGAAAAAGTGTGCAGATACTATACACATTATTGTTTACAGAACATGTTGATGGTATCTAGCAAGATTGTATCCTTATAGGGTGGAAAAATGCATCATAGAAAGATTATCTCCAAGACATGCTGATGTAAAGAACATTCTATGACTTATAGGTATTTCTTTATATTTCCTATGTTCCAAGCATATATAATCTATAACCTTGCTTTGTTTGGGTTCTTTGTGTAATAAATATATTTTGTTATATTGCATGCTAATAAATATATTTTGTTACATCCATTCCCAATCACTTTGATCCCTTGTTTAACAAGGACATTTTCACTGTAGCAATTATTATGAGGCTTGGTTGTAAAATCACCCAGATCTTTAAATTGGATTTGGCATTTTGTCCACCTAGCAAGTCTTGCTTTTGTTGTTTTTATTTTTGTTGTTATTATGGTTATTATTATTGTTGTTGTTATTGTTTTTGTTATTCCCTAATTTCTTTTACAAATAACCAATCCCTAATTTCTTTTACAAATAACCAATCAAGAGTCATTTCTTGTTTGGATTGTCAGATGAAATTGGATCTTTGTCTTCTGCACTGGACAAAGTGATTATGACTTTTAACACCTATTCTGAAACTTTCAATGAGACCAGAAGTTGAATATTTACATTTGCAGACTTTCTTTTTTTCTCATAATTTTCTTTTACAATTTTTGGGAGGCAGAGGTGGTGGTGGGGAGAAATTATCCTGTTCCAGTATTTGATTTGTAAAAGCATAAATCATCATTCAAAAGCTGTAATTTTAATACATATTTAAAGTAAGCCATATGCTTATCCTCATACTTTATTGGAATTTAGAAAAAATAGTAAAACTGCCTATCAAGAATTTTAAAAGAGTAATTAAACATTCCTTGCTGCTATTGGTAGCTGCTTTGTCACTCTTAATGGGTTCTCCAGGCAGGCTTTCAATCTGCCTGGGAATAAAAAACAAAGAAGATGGAGTCAAAGAGCTACAGTATATTTTCATATTTGCAAGTTCCTCCATTGCAGTTAACATTCAGCAACCCAATAAATAAAGCATGGAGCAAACTTCATTTATTTCTTCAATTTCTATGCCGCCCAACTCCCTAGGGACTCTAGACTAGGGACTTTAGTTACTTCCGTAACTAAAGGTACGGAAATCATTCTTGTACATAGCTCCATGCAGATAGGTGCGAGTTATCTAAAAGGAAAATAATCAATTATTTCAAATTGCAATGTATACTATTATTTATCAGGGTTTAGTTACCCTACCTCATATGAGAAGTTGGGCAATTACCCTCCCACAATAGTTTGCCTACCTTTCTTTTTATTTTCTGTCCTTTTGTAAAAAAAAAATGTAATGAATATTAAGAAAGAACAGTTGATAATGAATCTGTCAATCTGTCTAATTCAACAGTTAACTGATTTCTGAATTTCCACATCCTGCAATAAGCAAGCATGCTTTTTAAAGGGCTGAAATAAAATCTTCTCTAGGGCCCGAAGCTCACTAAGTGGACAATCTCATTCCAGTTATTTTATAACTTTATACAGTTTGTGCCAGTAAAATGGGAGGGTCCTATATTTCCAATCATAAAAGATAGGACGATAAAGGTTAAAAAAAAACAATGACATAAAAAATTGGATGGAATATCTTAGTTATAACCTAATAATATTATTTTTAAATTAAAAGCAATCACAGTGCACATGATGAAATTAGGAAATTATTTAGAGGTCTTTATGATGACATTTCAGCAATGGCTTTTGGAGATTGTGACAACTTTATTATCACATACTGTAGATATGATCATGTTCTAATCTATGCAAAAGGTGAAAGATCAGAGTTTGACGTTTTTAAAATAGATATTTATCACTCTATAATAACACAAAAGTAGAAAAGCTGCCCTGTCATACAGAAAAGATTGTCAGTTTCATAGCAACAATATATATCAAAGTGTCACATCAAGAGCTTTTTCTGCACCATTAAAACACTCAAAAATAGGAGTACACATTTATATTACATTTGTGGCATGAATGCTACAACTATATCACAATTTTATCTCCTACAATATAAATGGAAGAAATGCCAACTTACATGCTTGATAAAAATTGCTGTCTCCCACATTATTTGACAGTCTTATACAATTCTTCAAAGAATATCCACCACCAGTTAGATATTATCATCCTTCTGATCGCAATACTTACTTGCTTATTTTTTTCATTTTGTCTCTATGACAGCCCACTCCAAGTGGCTATCGTTTTACCTCCTATCCATTCTTTTTTTAAAAAAAAATCAGTATTATTATTTTCCTTAAATTCACCAGTGATGTCAGTTCACCCAAAGAAGTAGTCTGCAGCTAGAAGGATCAACATTAGTAACATTTTTTTCAGTGTCCTTCGTATATCCACACAAAATGGAGACATTCATTGTTTCAGTATTGATGCCCATTAAACAATGCCACAAATGTTAGTCATTACCAAGTCTGCTGGGAGATCTCTCTCTCTCTCTCTCTCTCTCTCTCTCTCTCTCTCTCTCTCTCTCTCTCTCTCTCTCTCTCTCTCTCTCTCTCTCTCTCCCTCCCTCCCTCCCTCCCTCCCTCCCTCCCTCCCTCATTCCCCCTCCCCCCTCTCTTATTTGTATAATACCTGAAAATCCTGTGAATATATCTATCTTTACCTATGTGATCCTTTCCCTGCCCTGAAAAAGTGTCCAGAAATTTAAAGTGGTACAAAATATGGTACTTAGACTACCCACTAGTGTAAGGTACAAGGATCCAATGATACAATTACTGAAAGAAATGTGATAGTTGCCAACTGTTATTACCAGCTAACTCTTATTAAGATCCTGGCATTAATCTTGAAAAGTCTGGATAAATTGTTTCTGGATATTTGAGGGACCACTTCTCTTTGGACTTAATGCTCAGGCGTTAAGATCACAGGAGAGAATCTTCTGTTAACAGATTAACAGAGTTGGAAGGGACCTTGCAGGTCATCTAGTCCAACTTTCTGCCCAAGCAGGAGACCCTTACATCTGCCTCTACCTAGGATCGAACTCACAACCTCCTGATTGTGAGGCAAGAGCTCTACCTCTAGGCCACAGGCAACCTGTAGAACATAGTGTCAGCTACCACCTCATGCTTGCTTCAGAGGTGGGTTGCTCCTGGTTCAGACCAGTTCTATAGAACCGGTAGTGGGAATCCCCCCCCTGCTCGATGAACCAGAAGCAATCGCTGGCTGGCCACGCCCCTGAACCAGCTCTCTCAGCGCTGCCATAGGCGCCATCATCTTGTTTTTGGCTTCTGCGCATGTGCAGAAGCTGTTTTTGCTTCTGCGCATGTGCAGAAGCTTGGTTTTTGGCACTGTGCGCCCACGCAGCATGGGGGGAAGCAAACCAGTGGTGAGGTAAGTTGGAACCCACCCCTGGCTTGCTTGTGCCTTGCTGATATGCTGTAACAGTCTGCCCTGAACTATGGAGAAAGGAGATGAAAGGGAGAATGCTTGGGAAATTGAAAGTAGATGTTGTGCCTTCTTGAGAAGCTGCTTCAAGGTCACCCAGCTAGAAGAAGGAGGGAGCAGCATACCAGAGCATGCTGACCATTAGGAAAACAGCTTGCAAGATTTTAATTGGTTATCTTGGGGTGGGAAATGAGAGACAGTTAAGGAGGGGAAAGGAGGGGAAGGTGAAATGTAGGGATTTGGTGTGTGAATCTCACTTCTGGCTATGCACTACTGAAATACATTTGACCTCTAATAAAAATATACCTTTCTCAGAAAATGGAACCAAGGATTATTTTCAATTCAGAGATTTAAATTTGTGGCAAGTTTGATACATAGTCTTCAGGAGCTGTGTTTCTCTGTCTCTATAAGGACAACTTAGATACAGTATCTGTACCAGGTTTTTAATTTTCTATTGGTTTTCTATTGTTTTTAACTTGCATTTTTGAATAATGACTTTTCTGGTTCACATATTATTGCTAAATGGTTTCAGTGATAAAATTCAATTGAAATATAGGATATACTGTAATTATATAATAATATAATAATATATAATAATATAATAATGTATAAATAAAAAAGTCAGAGTATAGAATTAAAACTCCCCTTTCATAAAAGGAAATTAATTTTCCCGTTACTTTGAATGTTGATTATATATATAATATCATAAATTTACATTTGATAGCAAATAGTTATCCAAAAGGTTGAATATGATGTTTTACAGTTCATCATTTTCAATGCTTGCCAAAATGCAAGCATTTGAAAAATACCAAGTATTGAATGAAAATATCACATCAGAAACTGAAAGGTTTAATTTTAATTTTAAGATATGGAATTTTGTAATTGTAATTAGTTATTCTGGAAAGTTTGACATGCATTTTGGACACTTGTAAAT
Source organism: Diadophis punctatus similis (assembly GCA_023053685.1). Taxonomy (NCBI): domain Eukaryota; kingdom Metazoa; phylum Chordata; class Lepidosauria; order Squamata; family Dipsadidae; genus Diadophis; species Diadophis punctatus. The sequence goes on along the minus strand of JALIGW010000001.1, from coordinate 36,761,766 downwards.
TTTTATTTCAGATTAAATTTATAAAATGTTAGAAATTAGAAAATTGCAAAAGAGATATTGGACCATTACATGCAATCAACAGTATTATTTGTTTATGTTCAGTTACAGGATTCAGATTACGTCACACTCTTTCCCTTAACATATTATTCATGTGAAATGGTCCATCTGCATGAAGGCTTTGTATTCTAATTGTGCACCAATCAGACCATTACTAATGGCTGAAATGTATACTTTAATGGTAACCTAGGTGATACACACTAGAAAACATTGTACGGTGTGGGGGTCCTCAACTTATGGCCACAATTCTGCTTAAAATCATAGTCATAGGTTGTTGTGGTCATTAAGCAAGGGGCACATGCATTTCTGACTCTCCCTGTTGTGGATGTTATATGCAACATGGGGTGCCTCGGGATAGGGGAGACTCCGGGTTGCTGAACAAATGGTTGTAAATCAATAGCAATAGCACTTAAACTTATATACTACCTCACAGTGCTTTTACGGCCCTCTCTAAACAGTTTACAGAGTCAGCATATTGCCCCCAACAATCTGGTCCTCATTTTACTGACCTAGGAAGGATGGAAGGCTGGGTCAACCTTGAGCCTGAGGAGATTCGAACTGCCAAATTGCAGCGAGCCAGCAGTCAGCAGAACTAGCCTGCAGTACTGCACTCTAACCACTGCACCATCATGGCTCAAAATCAAGGACTATCTGTATCACAATCACAGTCACATAAACTTCAACAATAACAATAACAACAACAAAAAGCATACATACTTTTTTTTCCATAGATATCTTCTGAACAATTTCTCCCTTCCATGGGAAGAAAGAATATAACAGCTCACAAGGAATATAATAGTACATTCCAACAGATTGGCCATGAACTACCAAAGTTATTTACTGTGTCCATGGCAAACTATACTTTTGTTTATTCTTAAGATTAACATCATGTTCCTTCTTAAATAATGTATTTATTTATTAATTACATTTTTATCCCACTGCACTCTTGTGATTCTCACAAGTGATGTACAACATATGAAATGATAAAAAAAATCCTCAATACAATTTAATTACAAACAGAAAAGATAATTAGAGTTCATTTTTAAAATTAACAACCACATACCTATAACAGTAAAAAATAAAAAAGTTAATGATGGCATAAGTGAGAAGTATTGGAATGGTATCCAGAAAACCTCAGTTTTTAATAAGCTTTTAAAAGCCATTAAGGAAGAGATTAGGCTGATCTCCACATGCATATACAGTTTTGAGATAAAAACAAAGAAACAACTACTTTGAAAATGTATTTTAATTTTAGTTCCAGAATTTCATTTTAAGTATCACTATTCATGTTTTCAAAATGTATTTTCCCTTAAAATATTATTAACACAGTGCAATTAGAATTATACTTGGTATTAGCAATTATATCAAAGAACTTCTGTCAAAAAGTATTTGGAACAATGACTTTTTTCTTGCTAGTATTCCAGTTAGTCATTTGTTTTTTGTTTGCTTATGGAAGTATCATAAAAAAATATAATTCAGAGTTTACCCATTAAAAGAAGGCAACTGGAGGAGAATCGTGCAAATATTTGATTTTCCTTTTGAATAAGAAAATTTAGATTTTGAGTGTTCCAAAGCAAAAATCCAGAGTACCATTGGCAGTAATTCAATAAGCACTCCTTTTCCTTCTCCTTAAATCTACTATGTGCCACTGAATTGTGTTACAATATGTTTGATGCAATTGTGTTACAATGTTTGATGGAAAGCATAATCTAGTTAAGGTTAGAATGTTTAAATTTTATTATGAGTAATGGTAAATGATAAAATCACTTTTAAAATTCTTCCATTGAAATTGATATAATTAGGTTTAGGTTTGTCATGTCCTTGGTCATTTATTTGTATATTAATGTACACTGACTGTGTAAAAGCTGCAACATTTAACAAAAGGAAAAAATAAAATCTATTGTACTTACTATAGAATGTTTGGGAGATCCACAGACTCAAAATAAAATCACAGTCCACAATCCTCTTTCAGAACATAGAATCTTAATCCAAATAATATCAGAAAGATTAAAAACTTATTATCAGTTTACCCAGTAAAAATGATGCAAGACATATAATAAAAAACAATATACCGTAGGATCAAAAAGAAACCAATACTTAAATATAACCTTTAATATTGTTAAAATATTCATTGAAGTTTTCATTTCATTCAAGCAATCAGAGAAAACTCCTAATTTGGGAGAATAATTGTTGAATGCTTATCTAGAAGTGGTTGTGTAGTTGTTTTGCTTTTAAGTATGTTGCAATAGGAAATCAAATAGCCAGTGAGAATCAAACTGCCGAATTGTTGGAAGCCGGCAGTCAGCAGAAGTAGCCTGCAGTACTGCATTCTAACCACTACGCCACCACGGCCACCACATCATGATATTAATAATAAAATATTTTTCCTTTCAAAATTGATTTGAAACTCCAAAAATCCCTGCCAACATTCTTGAATTTTTTCTAAAGCATTATTTGGGGGGTGGGATGGAGGGACCATGACAGAGTTTATGTTATGGTTTCTTTTTGTATCCATGACATTTTCCCCAAGGTACCCCTCCCCCACACCATGGAAGTCATTCTACTATGCAAAAATGATATGGGGCATGTTATATAATCTAAAGTTTTCAAATACTTCATAATTGAGGAATAATAAATTTAAAAATTTTGAATAGGCACTTACTGGAATTACAGTTAATCCTGATACAGTCTAGATGGGGAAGAATAGATGAGAAATGAAAATTTATCCTTCAAAGTATTAGCTGCAGACATCCAGTAAAATCACATTCCACCCTTCCGGGGACAGACACATGCAAACATGGCCACTATATATGTTTTGATTCTTTCCGTATTGCCAGAGTATGCAGTTATATGGTGATAAGACTTTAGAAGTAGAAGAAGTGATAATAGGGTAACAAAAAAATGGCCAATTTCAAACAAAGCTACATGGTGACACATCTAAGTGACAAAAATGGTTTGTGGCAATTGTTCCAGTCAGTGGATTTAAGCTGGCTGCAACATTCTCTCCCATATATGAAAGAACAGATATCTCCATTATATTTTCAAAAAGTGCTCCATCACAATGGGGAATAGTGCTCGCCAAGGCTAAAATCTCACATTCTGGGCCACTTGTATTGCCTCAAAGGAGGATACATTTTTCAAAATTTAAAAAGCGACACTTAAACTACTTTAGATTGCTTCTCATTTCTGGAATATCTGTAGCTCCATTTAAACAATTCATAAATAGCTGGAAAGTGATTCCTTCATGTAGTCTTTATTTTTTTCAAAGTGTAATTATTCTGAATCAAATCTATGATTGATGGCTTGCTTTTTGTCTGTTTTCCCATACCGAATCCTCAATAGTGACTTTTGAGTCTCAGGATGAATAAGGCTTGTAAAAAGAAAATCGTTGCTCTTGTTCCATTGCTTCTCTATGTATACTCTGCTAGATTTTCTATGGATGAATGATTTACGTTCAGATAATCAGCATTTTAATTATTCCTCTTCAAGGTCTTTGAGGATTTATAGAGATTTAAAGAAAAAAAAGCTTAGATTTTGTTTCCATGTAGCTGAGTTTGTCATGTGTCGTCAACCGCATCAGAAAAGTGGTTACAAACAGCCAAGGAACATCCCCTATGTGACTCTGTCTACAGAAAGCTCTCTTGAAATAAACCCCATTTCATTGTTAGCCCCTGCCATTTTCTCAACTCAAACTATTTAGCTGCCTGCAGTAACTTAAAAGTGCCACAAGAGGGCTCTAGGTAAAATTCTCCACTGCAAAACCTTAACACCATCAAAATTCAGCTATTCAAGCTTAGAAATGAGATTTGAATATATCAACTGTCCTATTGGTTTTTTTTTTCAAATTAAAAGTGAAATCACCTCAGGTTACCTTTTCAATATGCCACATAAACGGTCTGGAAAATATTCTCAAAAAAGGAAGCTCTTCAAGAAAACCTATACGAGCTTTGTGAACGAAGAAAGGAATTTGTTTACAAAATTGTTTACAAGAAAAAAAAAAAACACCCTACAAAGCATGATCTTGGTTCTGCAGAAGAGTTTATGTGGTTCGTGTTCACATGGCTGTTTGCTGAGGGCCGCAGACTTTGGGCATTGAAGGGTTGTCTTATTTGTGACACACAGAAAAACTAATATGAAGTTTGTGGGATCATTTTTAAGGAACAAAAGAAAGCAGGGAGGAAAGATGATTTTGATAACATAGAATGACAGACTGCTACAGAGAGAGAAGACCATAGCAAACAAACATATCACTTGTAATTGTGGTTTAGGTTTGCAAGATATCTTATTTCTATACTTGTGCGTACATTTTACATAAACTGCAATGTATTATAAATTGCTAAAAACAGTAAACTATAATCAGGATGGCTCTGACATATTTGTGAACATTTTGAGAATAAACCTTGTTTTCGCAAGTAACCTACTAAGGTGTGATTTCTGACTGAAAGCCACACAGAAAAGCCAGGGATTTTATTATTATGATTATTATTTTGGACCGCTCTCAGACTATCCTCATCCACAATACTAACAATAACATGTATTCCCACAGAGCATTAGCTTCTTCACTGATTGCATAAATGGTGAGAGATTGCCAAATGCAACACAAAGCCAGGAATGCATCTTTTCAGGAACAGAAGTGGAGGTTGGTACTGAATAAGCACCTTGTGCCAGAGGAATACTGGATTTCTAGCAATATGGACATATCTGTCAGGATAAATCATTTTTTGTATATATTTTTTTTTCAAAATGGAATACCTCATTAACACCACTGAAGTGCTGGTCTTCTCTTTTTAGAACAGGCTGCAGCTCAAAATTAATTGTAGTGGGTTGAAAAGGAATGCACAAAAATAAAATAAAAATATAAAACCCAAATAAATAAATAATGGAATAATATTACAAATACACACACGCGCACACACACACGTACAAATTTCATATATAAAAGACAGGTTATTTTCAGTGTCAAACAGGCTGTTGAATTGATGCTAGCAGGCAAAGATAAAAAAGGATGTTTGAAATGTAAATTTTAGGATGGGAGTGGAGGGGGGGAGGAGAATGTTACCTAGGTTGACTGTTAGCTTAACTCGTCCTGCATCCAGCTCTAAACGCAATGTGTCAGCAGATTCTCTTGAGGTCGTGGCCATCAGAATGCCATATGCTCTCTGAGACCTGAACCGTAAGGACACATCCTCTGCTTCTGTGTGCATCACCATAGGGAGCTGAATTTTCATAAACATGCTTCCATCGTAGCTTAGAACAGTTGCCTCTGAAAGTGGAGGAGCAGAAAAACGATAAGAAATTTACCATCCTGGATTTAACAGATTTAACAGATTAACAGAGTTGGAAGGGACCTTACAGGTCATGTAGTCCAACCCCCTGCCCAAGCAGGAGACCCTATATCTGCCTCTACCTAGGATTGAACTCACAACCTCCTGATTGTGAGGCAAGAGCTCTACCTCTAGGCCACAGCAGCTGGGCTAATTTCTGCAAGGTGAAAAGCATGGGGTGGGTGGGGGAATGCCAAGAGTTGCATCCCAATATATTAAACCAGGTGTACAAATCTTGTGCTGCACCAAGGTGAACATATCCTACCAACTATAGAGAGTGAAACACAAAGTCACAATAAATCTCTGTTTCCAACTGCATTCCTCAACACTGTAAACAGGAGATGTGACAAGAACTGGGCAGTCTGTATTATAAAAATGGCAGGCTCTGATTAATCTGATGGATTGCTGTTTCTATTCATTAAACTCTGCCCAAAATCTAAAGAAGAATTGTTAACACCAATAACTTCACAGAAAATAACAATAGCAGTAACATAACAATTATCAAATGAAAGATATGCTTACATTTTCCCTTCAAATGCCTGCTTAACAATATTCTATATTGTTGTTTATATATGGTTCCACAGCAATTCATACATTTATTAACAAAATACAGTTTATCACCTAAGAACGGATTGTTGAATATTCTGTTTCAAATGCTGCATTCATCTACTAGTCAATTACTTACCATTTCCTAATATAAACATCCCAACACAATTAAAAACAAATAAAAGAAGAGAGGAGAGTGGAGGGGAGAACTCCAACCCTGCACATTCAGTATGTATAACATGGCCTTCTCTATTTATCTATTAGACTCCCCCAAAACATACATCTAAAAATATCACTTGACTTACTAAACTCCAAAGACTGGTTAACAAGTATACATGCCATTCCCTCCCTCCCTCAAATAACAGAATAGAATAACAGAGTTGGAAGGGGCCTTTGGAGGTCTTCTAGTCCAGCCCCCTGCTTAGGTAGGAAACCCTACACCACTTCAGACAAATTGTTATCTAATCTCTTCTTTAAAACTTTCACTGTTGGAGCATTTATAACTTCCCACTGATTAATTGTTCTAACTGTCAGGAAATTTTTCCTTAGTTCTAAGTTTCTACTCTCCTTGATTAGTTTCCAGCCATTGCTTCTTGTTCTACCCTCAGGTGCTTTGGACTCCCTCTTCTTTGTGGCAACCCCTGAGATATCGGAACACTGCTATCATGTCACCCTGACGCAATAAGAAAATAAATCTTAGAGGTGACTAATCTTTTCCTTTGGAAACCAATTCTTGACAAAATAAAACGCGAGTAAAAGTCTAAATAACAAAATATTTATTTCAGTACAAAATAATATAAAAACCTAAGAACTACAACTTTACATTCTAAGAGATCCTCCTTCCAGGAAGGATAGCAGCAAAGAATAATGGAGAATGAGAATGGAATGTAACACTTGCGCAGTTCACTCTTCACGTGACTGCTTTACTTTGTTAAGAACTTCTGGATCATAAAGTCTGACATATGACTACAGCTGACAATCAAAAATCACCTCGTGACATACCCCTAGTCCTTCTTTTCATAAGACTAGACATATCCAGTTCCAGCAATCGTTCTTTATATGTTTTATCCTTGAGTCCCCTAATAATCTTTGTTGCTCTTCTCTGCACTCTTTCTAGAGTCTCAACATCTTTTTTACATCGTGATGACCAAAATTGGATGCCGCCGTATTCAATTGGCCTTACCAAGGCGTTATAAAGTGGTATTAACACTTCATGTGATCTTGATTCTATCCCTCTGTTTATGCAGCCTAGAATTGTGTTGGCTTTTTTGGCAGCTGCAGCACACTGCTGGCTCATATTTAAATGGTTGTCCAGTAGGACTCCAAGATCCCTCTCACAGTTACTACTATTGAGCAAGGTACCACATACTGTACCTGTGCATTTTGTTTTGCCTAAATGTAGAACCTTACTTTTTTTCACCATTGAATTTCATTTTGTTAGATAGCGCCCAATGTTCAAGTCTGTCAAGATCCTTCTGTATCTTAAGCCTATCTTCCGGAGTATTGGCTATTCCTGCTAGCTTGGTGTTGTTATTCCTTCTAGCTTGGTGAACAGGCTTCATTCATTTTTAGGAACAGGCAATTTTTATTATGGACACCATTTTTCTTTCTTAAAAAAATACTATGGACATTAATGGCAACAAGGTATATCCAGGGATATGGGGATGTCACAGAGTGGGCCTTTAGGAGGCAGTGTTGAGATTCTGATCACAAAGAATGCATTGTGCCTCCCAGGGGCTAATCATGTCCACTGTAATCATTAATGTATGGAAAATGTTTAAAAACATTATGCTGCCAAAAATAGACCATGTACTATAGCTGCTGAATTCAGCTACATGTTCTCAGGGCACTTTGGTACAATAGACTGGGGATTGTGGCTCCTTGTGCATTGCCCATCCTTCGCTTATAATGAAATTTGGCATTGGTTTTATGGAAAACCATGTTATAAATCATATTATACAGTCCTTCAGATCTGGACAATATGAGAAGCCTAAGTTTTTTGTTAAAGAATTATGCATAATGGTAAATTAAAGGGTCGTGATATATTTGCTTCTTCTTGTTTTGTTTTTGTGTAGATTTTTCTCTCTTTTGGCCAAGGCATTAGTTTATGCTCTGCCACATGTTTTAGACACTTTTTTCATACTTTCACTGCCTTGGCAATAATATTGTAGTTGATTATAATGTCCTGGAATGGCTTTGGATTTTGGTTTTGGTCACCGCCCCTGAACACTATAGGTGGACCAGCTTTTATACTTCATTCAGATCAGATGATATACATATATAGTGTAGGCCTATTCTCACTCTTAGTCTCAATCCCAAAGGGAATGGAAAGCCAAACAGCAATGGAGCAGAAAGTTATGCTCCAAACAACAGGAAAAAAATGTTTAATAATATCTTGCTCATTAGGCAGCTTGCAGCATGTAGGGCAGGGAATAAAAGTTTTTACCATCATTTCTGCATTAGTAATGCAACAGTTATAAAGGGAGGAAATGGCTTTATTAAAGTACACAAGAGAGCAATTGTCCCTTAAGGGCTGGGGTAGAAGAGGCAGAAGGAATTATATTAGTAAGTTTTCAGAAGCTTTATCCTGAAAGTAAATAATAGTAATTATGAAAAATGGAGAAATGGGTTTGCTAATGAATTTGCTAATGCACAGAAGAATTTTCACACAATATTGATATCCATATGCTTCATGATGCACACAGATCTGTCATTGAGTAGCCATCTAAAATTTCCTGTCAAAGATGTTGGAATAACCTAATCTTACGTAGCTTCTTCTCCGGTAATATCACACTACTAACCAGAGCATACAAAACATTTGCCAGACCAATCCTTGAATACAGCTCATCTGTCTGGAACCCACACCGCATATCAGACATTAGAAAGTGTCCAGAGATACTTTACAAGAAGAGTCCTCCACTCCTCTACTCGCAACAGAATACCTTACGCAACCAGACTTGAAATCCTGGGCTTAGAAAGCTTAGAACTACGTCACCTTCGGCACGACCTAAGCATAACTCATAAAATTATCTGCTACAACGTCCTTCCTGTCAATGACTACTTCAACTTCAACCACAACAATACACGAGCACATAACAGATACAAACTCAAAGTGAACCGCTCCAAACTTGACTGTAGAAAATACGACTTTAGCAACAGAGTGGTAAATGCCTGGAACTCACTACCTGACTCTGTGGTTTCGTCACCAAACCCCCAAAACTTTACCCTTAGACTGTCCACTGTTGACCTCATCCAATTCCTAAGAGGTCAGTAAGGGGCGTGCATAAGTGCACCAGCGTGCCTACCATCCCTGTCCTAATGTTCCCGCTTATCAGTACCCATCTTATGTATACAAACAATGTTTTATCTATGTATATTACCAACATGTACTTGACAAAATAAACAAACAAACAATATACTGTATCTGATAGGCCACCCATGTTGGGCAACACACATGAACAGCACCAAGTTCTCTGGCTTGCAATCTATTCCTGCCATAGCCAATTTACATGGTGGTCTCATAATAAATCCCATATCAATTCTTTCTTAGGTATCACAGAGAATATAAGCATAATGACTGCTAGATGATAGTAAATTCTATGGAGTTCTTACATTCCATTCTAAAGGAGTTCAACCCGATAGCTATTACAACTTCTTTTTGGAAGAAAATTCTGGAAAAGCAAGACGTTGCCTTTCTCCAGAATCTGTATTCATTCAGCTTTATGGATGGGACTAGATTCTAGGTTTATGTGATCAAAATGACTTCTTCTTCACTACTTCTACACCTTGCACTTTTTGAAACAAACTGAAATAGTAGTTTAAGTAGCCGCCAACATACTTTTACATGCAGGCAATCTATTATTGGCAGTTTTGTTTTTAACTTATTTCTACAAACTTGTCTATATGGAATTTGTATGTTGCCTCTATGGAATACTAGTATATTTTCTTTTGCTAATTCTTGATAATTACAGTCTTTTTGCTGATTGGATACAATCAGTTCAGCTTATTAATATCTGTGCAAAGTTGGCTGAGGTTCAGTGTCAGAAGTCTTGTCCATCAAACATTTCTAGCCATGTGTGGGTTCTGACTTTGGAATTATTAGAGCTGGAATGAAAAAATATGCTGGATCACTAGATGTCAGTATCTGAGATTTTACAGTCTAATTCTGAATTGAATGAATAGATGAATGGATGTGTGAATATCTGTCTGTGTGTGTGTGTGCGCGCGCACGTGTGTGTGCACGTGCACACTTGTGTTTAGGTAAAAATGGTGGGTTCTTGGAGTGCTCGTTGGTTTATATAATGTGATCATATGCAGTAATGATTTATTTCTGAAAATAAATGCATTCAAATATTAATTCTGTTCTGCAAGATGCATCATTTTTTTAAAAAAAATACTTATGTTCTTTTGAATTTTATTTTATTTGAAATAGAATATACCAGAAATGAATGCTACGTGCTTTTATTTTTGCAAATAAATAAATAAATAAATAAATAAATAAATAAATAAATAAATAAATAAATAAATAAATAAATAAATAAATAAATAAATAAATAAATAAATAAACAAACAAACAAACAAACAAACAAATAAATAATAAGACTACAAAGCTAGAAGTATACCCCTTTAGTATGCACACTGGTCTGCACATGTGTTTTATCATTTGAAATCCAATTTGAAGGGCTGTTTAAGTATTTGGTCTGTGCATACCAGTTTAAATGCTTGATTCCCCATTTTTGCCTACTCTTGATAAACTGCTTGGTCTATTACAGTGATCACATGATCAAACTGAATATTTATTGATACTTGTTTTATTAGCTGAAGACATGTAAACTGTTTGGCTGCCACCCCTATTTTTCATCTAATACAGATAATAAAAGGGTGTAGGGCAAACTGAAAAAAAATCTGCATCTTAGCATCTCTGTATTCATTTCATTCATATTGACCTTTTTATTGCTGTTCCTACCTTGTTGAAAATGAACACCTGTGAAAGCCATTGCCAGAAGGTAATCATGTACTGCAAACCCCGATAAAATATGAAGAGAGAAGCCAAATTATGCTGCCATGACATCTGTCTTGTCATAGTGTTGTCATAAACAAACAAAGCCCATCCACTGATTACTTTGATGTTTATACTTTCAGCATAATCAGCCAAAACTCACTATAGCAAAATAAGTCTAGAACACTACAACTTCTAAGATTATTATCTTCAGCCCATCTGAGAATATAACCAACTTCAGGTGTGTGTGTGTGTGTGTGTGTGTGTGTGTGTGTGTGTGTGTGTGTGTGTGTGTGTGTGTGTGTGTGTGTGTGTGTGTGAGAGAGAGAGAGAGAGAGAGAGAGAGAGAGAGAGAGAGAGAGAGAGAGAGAACTGGCAATAGCTTCCTTCTCTCCACTCTCCCATGGCCCATGCCTTTTATGAACTCTCTTACATGAAAAGGAAAATTCTTTCTAGCTTCCAATTATAAAATAAAATTAAACTTGAAACACAGAGACTACTTATACTCAATTACAGCTAATGCAAGATATTTGAATCTCCTGTTTCAAAGCTTCAAGTGGCATCTAAAAGTTACAGCAAACAAATGGCATACATTTACCAGCAATATAAAATAGCAATCTAAGTGAGAAGTCTATAAAATGAATGGCAATCAGTAGGAGCCATTTCATTATAGCACCAGCTACAAAACCAAACATGGTAATATTGAAGAAGTTTTTAGGAAGACAGCTTTCTAACTGTCCTCTCAGGCTTGGAGCTAATGCTAGGAAAGATTCTACCGCAGAGCATTTCTCAAAGACCAAATAAAACAGGGTAATCACTGATAGTCCATTTTTCCTGCATAAATATTGCAGCTCCTGGGTCTCAAGCCAAATGTTTAATTCTGTGCAAATGCTGAGAATGAAAATGCCATCCCTTATTATTCCCACGAAATCACTTGGAAGAATGGAGCTTGCCAAGAAAGAGTGAGCATGAATAGAACAACGGGATATTGTATGCCGTGCTTGACATCAGACAAATTAGAAGGGGGAGGATAGACAAGAAATAATATTCCTTTGTGATATTTCATCCATTTTCAGAGAATAGGAAGGTTTAGGAAGGTATTAGAATAGGAAGGTATTAGAAAAATTCTCTGTTCCTCGTACCCTAATGTAATATTACTTAAATTAGCTAAATAAGTCTTCCTTTTTTTCAAAGTCGTAAAAGCAGTGTATCTTTGAATGTCGGATACTGTGTGGAAATAGGCAGGAGAGGGCTGAAACTTGTGAAAATTATAAAAATTAGGAATAGTGCTCAAGGTTTCGACTTTAGGAACATTAGATTGGCTACTGCAGGATCCGGAATGAAAAAAATTACCTTTTGCTTTGATCCACTATAGAAAAGGGGACAATTATTTTGCTTCCCAGCACTTTTCTTGCAAGTGCAGGATCCACTTTATTTTTTTTTCAAATCAACCAAATATTGATCCATTTGGTTGCGACAACAATTTGACTGATCTGTTTGTCTCCTGAGCCTGACATGGTGGGCTAAGAGAGTGTGACTGGCCCAAAGTCACCCAACTTCTTTTAATGCCTAAGAGAGGTCTAGAGCTCATAGTCTCCTGGTTTCTAACCTGAACCACTAGATCAAACTACTTCTTTGATCAAGTAGACATGTTGCTTTGCTCCTGATTTAAGTTAAAATATAACAGTTTACTATACGTATAACATTTACTATAACCCTTGGTTCTCATATTTCACAAATTCCTCATTCCATTCAACATGCTTCTCCTTTATTTCTCCATAAGGAGTTTTATTCGCTGAAGTAAACATATACTTCTGCTGCCCTTTTCTTTTATGTCATGCAACAACTGTAATGGTGTTATACTTATTGGCTAGAAATTTTTATCAGCAGGCACACATGGGTAATATGATAATGCTGTAGAAGAGGATGGATTTATTGTATTTTGAATCCCAAAAGTTGTAATCATATCAATGCATGGCTGTTTGGGATACAATTATTATTGAAGAAGGGGGAAAAGAAATGCTTTGAGCATAACTTCCTCCAGATAGGGAAACTCTAGGGAAACATCCAATATTCCATGTGCTGAATAAATACCGCAGATATCTGCAGGAAAAATAGCCAGATAACATTGTGAGTACATCAGATTAACATTGGTCCCGGCAGCTCAAGGTCTGTGTTTCAGAAAATTAAATTGTGGAAAATGCTTAAATCATGCTATATTAGTTGCCTTGAGTTATTTATAAAAATAATAAAAACAGGATTAAAAAAGACAGACAACTTAAGAAATTCATCAGCTTACTGGAAAAAAAACTTGTGTGTGTGTGTGTGTGTGTGTGTATGTATGTATATGTATATGTATATGTATATATGTATGTTGAGGCATTTTATTAAACTTCTAGAGAGGTTTCTTTTTAATTTTATGGACTTAGATATGCTTGTTATCCTCTTTTCAATAACTGCATAACCTGCATGAACATTCTTTAATTTTTGATTTTTAAAGCTGCACATTTTGTCTGTTCACAATCCTCTCTTTGCTGTCCATGCTTTTGTCTTTGAAAGTGCCTGCATGTGTAATAGCAGGAGTTTGCCACAGGGTGGTACACCATGTCTATTTAACTGAAGAGTTTTCTAATTCAGTTGACTGTCTAGTTACACACACACCCTTCTTCCACCACCCCCAGCCCCCATCAGCATTGTCTACCAGTAATAGAAAAGTCAAGAGACATTGGGATACCAGGATTTCTGCCAAAAGGTTTCATATTCTGAAACAAGAAATAAGCATGTTCTTCAGAGGATGTGATTTTATTTATAACAGTACAAATGGGAGGCTCTGCCTCAACTAAAGAGTCCTAAAGAGAGAAAGTGGAGGTTTTGCTCAGGCTTTCACTGACTTTTTTAAAGCTATTTTTTTTTGGGGGGGAGGGGTGTTACAAATTAAGTGTAGGGCAAATGTGCTTGTCAGTTCAAAATCTTTATGGTAAATTTATTCTGCAACATGCCATAACTACAACATAGTATAAGGATAAACTACAATCATTGTTATATGAGTGAACATGTCTTTGTGCAGTAGGATTTTCTTCATATAAAACAGATCTGAAAGTTACAACAAAAGGGAAAGGACTGTGGGAGGGAAGAACAAAATAAAATGTCATCAATGGCATTTGGTGACACCCATCCTTCGCGAACTGCACTGGCTGCCTATAGGTCTCCGAACGCAATTCAAGGTGTTGGTGATTACCTTTAAAGCCCTACATGGCTTAGGACCCGTTTACCTCCAAGACCGCCTTCTCCAACATACCTCCCTAAGACTGATTAGAGCCCACAGAGTTGGTCTGCTGGTGGTCCCGTCAGCCAAACAATGTCGGCTGGCGGGCCCAAGAATGAGGGCCTTCTCTGTGGCAGCACCGGCTCTCTGGAATACATTAACCCCAGAGATCTGCATAATTCCCACCCTGCCTGCCTTCAGAAAAGCATTAAAGACATGACTTTGTCGACAGGCCTGGGGCCAATGATTTTAATACAACACTGATTATTCTTGACCCCATGAGTGAATTATTGTATGGGTTTTTAAATTGTGGTTTTTAAATGCTTTTAAATGTTTTAATACTTATTGTTTTAATACTTTTTATATTTATTGTTGCTTGTGAATTTTTATTGTTGTGAGCCGCCCAGAGTCTCTGTGGAGTGGGCGGCATACAAATGCAACAAATAAACAAATAAACAAATAAACAAACAAACAAACAAACAAACAAACAAATAAATAAATAAATAAATAAATAAATAAATAAATAAATAAATAAATAAATAAATAAATAAATAAATGTTTGTAAGAATTGCATACAATCTGACATAGTCACATCAATATGGTTTCTAATTGCCTGAGATTATAGCAAAATGATCACGAACCGGTAGAATGTAAATAATCTCAATTTGGGAAGTGTAATGTTTGTATTTTTGTATTTGTTTATTTGTCAAGCATATATGATTATAAGCAAAGTATAAAACAGTAATACATGATTGAATATATGTGTAATAGTACAAGCATGAATAAAAGAGGTATGAATATATGGGTACATTAGGACATGAACGGTAGGCACGATTGTGCGCTTATGCATGCCCCTTACCGACCTTTTAGGAATGGGGTGAGGTCGATGGTAGATAATCTGAGGTTGAAGTTTTTGGGGTTTGGGGAAGAAACTACTGAGTCAGGTAAAGTGTTCCAGGCGTTAACAACTCTGTTGTTGAAGTCGAATTTTTTGCAATCAAGTTTGGAGCGGTTTACATTAAGTTTGTATCTATT
This sequence comes from Diadophis punctatus similis, assembly GCA_023053685.1. Taxonomy (NCBI): domain Eukaryota; kingdom Metazoa; phylum Chordata; class Lepidosauria; order Squamata; family Dipsadidae; genus Diadophis; species Diadophis punctatus. Next base: position 36,746,540 of record JALIGW010000001.1, on the reverse strand, counting down.
GTGAGCTCGTATATTACTGCGGTTGAAGCTGAAGTAGTCGTTAACAGGTAGGACATTGTGGCAGATAATTTTGTGAGCTACACTTAGATCAGATCGAAGGCGGCGTAGTTCTAAATTTTCAAGTCCCAAAATTTCAAGTCTGGTTTCATAAGGTATTCTGTTGTGAACAGAGGAACGTAATACTCTTCTTGTGAAATATCTCTGGACATTCTCAATTGTGTTGATGTCTGATATGTAGTGTGGGTTCCAGACAGATGAGCTGTATTCAAGAATCGGTCTAGCAAATGTTTTGTATGCTCTGGTTAAGAGTACAATGTTACCAGAGAAGAAGCTACGCAAGATTAGGTTAACCACTCTTAATGCCTTCTTAGCTATGTTGTTGCAGTGGGCTCTGGCACTTAGATCGTTAGAGATGAATACTCCAAGGTCCTTTACTGGGTGAGGATCTTCATCAAGGTCATGATCATCAAGTTTGAATTTTGTATTTAGATTATTTTTGCCAATGTGTAAAACTGAACATTTGTTGATTGAGATAGGTAGTTGCCACTTGTTTGACAAATGTTGTTGAAAGAGTTGTCATATAGCCATTCACAGCTATGTGTGCAGCACTGAGAGTGTTTTTGTCAAAAAAAACCTCCAATTCTTATACAGTAAAAATGTGTGCATGCATAGCATATATAGCATAAGAATATAAGGAGTGCTCTGCTGGATCAGATACCTGACCATCTAGCCCAGCAGTCTGATATCACAATGGCTCAGCAAATGCACAAAGAAACCTACTAGTCTCCCAGTAGATGGTTTTCAAAGTTAGTCACTGCTACCAAGACTTTGATCTCTTATGATGTTCATGAATTGGTCCAACTCGTTTTTGAAACCAGCCAAGTCAGCACCTCATGTTACGGCAGTTTATTCCACAGTTGAATTACGGTATATGTTGCATGAAAAAAATACTTCATTTTGTTAATCTAGATTCTTCTATGACTGAATTTCATTTGGTGACCTCTAGTTATAGTACTTTGAGAAGGGAAAAAATTGTTTTTCTTGTCCATTTTATCCATACCATGCATAATTTTGTATCCTTGAATCATATCCACTCCTCTGCCTCCTTTCTAGACCCAAAAGTTTTCAAATAAGGGATTTTGCCCCATCCCTTGAGGTTCTTAATTGCCCTCCGTTGAACCATCTCTAGCTTTACTACATCCTTTTTGAGGTATGGCAAACAGAGCTGCACATAATATTGTAGATGTAGTTGCACCAGGGATTTATATAAAAGGCATTTAATATTGGCATCACCATTTCCAATATCATTTTCTATTGACAAGCTTTTGGCCTCTTTTTTTTTACAACAGATGTGCACTATGTTGACATCTTCATTCCATGAACTCTTTTCTTATGACTTCTGATCCCATTAGTTTTTTATAAACAGTTGGGGCTTTTGGCACCAATGTGCATCATTTTACACTTGCTCACATTGAATGGCATCTTCCATTTTGATACCCACTCACCTAATGTGCAGAGATTCCTTTAGAGCTTTTCAGGCTCCCTTATTGTTTTTACCACTCAGAACAATTTTGCGTCATCAGCAAACTTGGTTATTCTACTAAACACAGGTGATTCCAGGTCATTTATAAATATTTTTAAAAGCACTGATCCTAGACAGAACCCTGGGGACCCCGCTAGTTACCTCTCCTCATTGTGAGAAATGAGTGTTTACTTTTACTCTTTGTTCGCTATTCTTTACCCAGTTGCTTATCCACAAGAGGACCTGCCATTTTATTCCATGGCCATTAAAATTATTCAGAATCAATCTTTGATTATGTCAGAGCCTCTTTTATTGTGATTTTAAACAACAGCAAAGCTTTCTGGAGTGTGATTGCCTTTTTGGCTTCCCATTTGAGTTTTCTTTTCATCAGTCTATTCAGTTCTGAGAATTTCCCTTCCTTGAAGTGAAATATAACTGTGCAGAATTTGCTATGTAAGTTATCTCATGTCTGAATGCTGAATTTTATTGCACCACGGTCACTATTTCACATTATGAAAATGCAATAATAAGGACATTTTATTGAGAATTAGGCATAATGAAATATGATCTCTTTTTCCCATAAAGGCCGAGGTAGTTTTTCATATATATTTTTCTGTTCAATCGTGTTCAATTCTCATTTTCTAGGTATGGTAGGTGATACATTAGTAGTATATTATAAGACTTTAGTCAATGTTAGCATAGGTTGTACCAAATAATTGAAATTGACAGTATTCCACATGCTGAGAAATCTGATTGCACAGAGTTCCTCTTCATGTGGAAGACTGCAACTGTGCACTAGCCAAGTATGGTTATATAATCCATGGTGAGAAGCATTGCAATCACATAGAGATATCAGTCTGTGGAATGCCTTCCTGTTGGAGTCAAAGAACAACAACAACAACAACCTAGACTGCTGAAAAGGGGCATGGCCAACGTCCCAGCAGCACGGAATTTCCCCTGCTCCGAGGGGAATCCTGAATCTCAACTGCTCGGAGATCCAGATCTGCCCTGGAGGGGCAGGGAAGAAGAGAGGCAGCTGTCTGGGATCGGTGTGTGTGTGTTTGTAAACCCCCCAGGGAGCCAGCACCAGCCTCTCGGCCAGCAGCTGAAGAAGACGACCCTGTCGTCATTAGCTGGGACGGTCACAAATGACTGGATTGATTGAAGAGATCGTGAATTGCCTGGGTGACAAAATCTAAGCATTTGTGCTGGAGAGAGGTGAAGAAGTACTGAAGCTGGTGAGTGTTTGGCCGATATAACGATTAAAAGAAGAAAATTAAAGGGGAACAAAAGAGGTTTTAAAATGGAGGGAGTGGCTATCTAGCAATTTGAAAGATCATAGAGAGACTTAAAGAAACAAGATTAAAGCCCAACTTTGGATGTTTTTACAATAGACTTGGTGGCATTAAAGTGTTGGAAAAACAAGAATTTGAAGAAAACATTTTATAAGTGCTAAGTGGATTTCAAATACAGAGACTCACTTTCTTAAAAAGGAGCTGTCTTGTTATATTGGGAATTGACAATGCCATCTGCTGGTTAAAAAAAATACTACAACAAAAAGAGGTTTTAAAATGGAGGGAGAGGCTATCTAGCAATTTGAAAGACCATAGAGAGATTTAACGGTACAGGATTAAAAACCCAACTTTGAGGATGTTTTTATAACAGACTTGGTGGAAATTAAAATGCTGGACAAATAAGAATCTGAAGAAAACAATTTACAAGTGCTAAGTAGACTTAAAATACAGAAATACAGAAATATAGAAACTTACTTTAAAACAACAACAACCTAGATTGCCAAGGAAGGCTCTGTTTTCTCTGGCAGGAAAAGGGGAAATGATCACAGAGACCCATAACTAGAAAAAGAACGATTCATTGGAGCTCTGCAGGTTCCTTCTCTAGGTTCTTCTCCAAAAGGATCAGAATACAGGAGAGTATGTCCTTTTTTTCTGCCAGAAGCTACCCAAAATCATTGGAGTTTATTTATTTATTAAATCTATATGCTGCTCATCTCACTGTTATAGTGACTTTCGCATGCTGGGTGGCATGCAAATTTGATTGTTAAATAAATAAAGCTGGCCCTAAAATAGAGGCACCAGTGTGGTGACCTATTCTCAATTATAATCTCAAAGTCAGGGCAAGGGAGATCTATGGTCAAGCACATTGCTAATACAGGTTCTTCTTTAATCCTAATGCACATATGCATGGTCCCTTTGTACTTGACTCTCCTTCTAGGAGAGAGTAACTAGCTAAATATTTAGCTCAGTCTTTCCCCATCATGCATTTTCTTTCCTGTTTTTCAATTAAGCTTAAAATCCTGCTTCACTTATCTTCCCCAAGCTATATATTTTTAGGGATGCTCATACACAGAGAAAGTTTCATTTTCTCTGACACCATTGTCATAGACAAATCACTACTTGAAGAAGTTGAACCTTAAAACTACCCATAACCTCAGCTGGAGTAGAAAATAAATGTGACTGATTTCCTCGGGGACTGTGAATCCAGAACATTTTCGGAGTCTTTTCAGGGAATGTGTTGCAGGTAGTACTCTTAATAAGATCTCCATCTCCACCAGAAAGATTGGAGATGATCACTCCCAAATGTCTTTGATTAAACCATAAAGCCTGTCTCAGCTCCTTGGTATTCTGGGGAGCTAGGTTAATGAAACATTTGGGACAACAGCTAGAGTATAGATGTCAGAAAATGTCTTACAAACATGATCAATTACCAATAAGAACCACAACAGAGGACTTCAGAGGTGTTGGATCGCTGTCCATGATTAATTTACATCTTTTATTTCCTGTAGACTCTATTCTGATGCCATAGCACAGAGAAAGATTTGAGAAACATTTGGACACAAGAGATATATTAAAGTCAGCATTAATAAGGCTTCTGCTGATTGAGTTAAGCAAAGACTCCTGTTAAACTACATTACAGGTTACTCTTATCTAAATGCTGGTATCTCGCAATGTTTATCAGATTGTAACCCTTCATTGTGGCCTGTGGTAGAATAGTTGAATTGGTTGATTTAAAGTGCTGGCAAGAAAATAGCTCAATCCTCTCTGACAGAGACTTAACCAAACAGTGTAATGAAGTTTGAGAAGTGAAGGCCACATACCTGAAAACTGTCAGATTGGGAAATGCTAAAGGTAAAAGCAATGTTACAGCAAAGTCTTATGACACTATGTGAAGTATCTGTCTTATGACTCTTGAAGCCTGGTGTTGATTCGCAGATCCAAGAATAATCAACTACTCTAAAAATTGCTATAGAATTCCTTTATTTTGCTCAGAAGGGATTTTCTGTCTTCTTTGTTTTGACCATTCCAAAATGTCCCTGTCAAATTACTCTTTCTTTAGTAGACATTTTCTTTAGTAATGTTTTTCTGAAATTATATTGCTATCCATTGGTTAGGATAGCAATTGTTATTTTTTCTTCTTTGCCTAAGGAGAGGCTCCTTGCATTAACTGTTGTAAACTATTTTTCATGATTGTTATATAGCTGTTTCTATTTTTCTCCTGTTTCCAGGACTAGAGACCTCTACTTCTTTTCCTTACCAACCTTATAATTTCATTTGTCTAGTGAGATCTTTCTTTCACTTTGTGGGCCAAAGAAAACATCTTGTTTCCTGAAAAATCTCAGACCGAAACCCTGTTTCTGTTTGGTACTGATAATCTATAAATTCTCTTAAGTATTCTCCTTTTTTTGGTATCCTGTGAAAACCATAATCTCATTGGTTTAAAGTGGTGATAGTTCTCCTCCTATCTCTCTGACCAGTCACAGTTGGCTGGGGGACAGAGGTCGACCCCAAGACCCCTCGTATGTGGGGTTCCTCAGGGGTCGATTCTTTTCCCTATGCTTTTCAATATCTACATGAAACTGTTGGGTGAGATCATCCGTAGGAATGGTGTGAGGTTCCAACAGTACGCTGACGATACTCAGCTGTACATGTCCACCCCATGCCAATTCAGAGAGGCAGTCGATGTGATGTGCCGGTGTCTGGACACTGTAAGGGTCTGGATGGGGTGAACAGGCTCAAACTCAACCTGGGACAAGACCGAGTGGCTCTGGATGTTGCCTCCAAAGGACTTTGACATCTGTCCCTCCTTGGTTCGGGGGGGGGGATTTGATCCCCTCAGAACGGGCTCGCAATTTGGGGGTCCTTTTGGATCCACAGCTAAAATTGGACCAACATCTAACAGCTGTGGCCAGAGGAACCTTTGCACAAGTTTGTCTTGTGCACCAGTTGTGTCCTTTCTTGGATTGGGAGGCACTACTTACAGTCACTCAAGCCCTTGTTACCTCACGTCTTGACTATGCAATGCACTCTACATGGGGCTACCCTTGAAGAACGTTCGGAGACTACAGCTAGTGCAGAATGCGGTGGCGCATGTGGTGATGGGTGTCCCTAGATACACCCATGTGACACCCATCCTTTGCGAACTGCACTGGCTGCCCATAGGTCTCCAAGTGCAATTCAAGGTGTTGGTGATTACCTTTAAAGCCCTACATGGCTTAGGACCCGTTTACCTCCAAGACCGCCTTCTCCAACATACCTCCCTAAGACCGATTAGAGCCCACAGAGTTGGTCTGCTGGTGGTCCTGTCAGCCAAACAATGTCGGCTGGCGGGCCCACGAACGAGGGCCTTCTCTGTGGCAGCACCGGTTCTCTGGAATACACTACCCCCCGAGATCTGCATTATTCCCACCCTGCCAGCCTTCAGAAAAGCATTAAAAACATGGCTTTGTCGACAGGCCTGGGGCCAATGATTTTAATATAACACCGATTACTCTTGGCCCCATGAATGAATTATTGTATGGGGTTTTTTAAATTGCTGTTTTTAATGTTTTTTAATGTTTTAATTATTGTTTTTAATGCTTTTTATATTTATTGTTGCATGTAAATTTTTATTGTTGTGAGCCGCCCAGAGTCTCTGTGGAGTGGGCGGCATACAAATGCAATAAATAAATAAATAAATAAATAAATAAATAAATAAATAAATAAATAAATAAATAAATAAACAAATAAACAAATAAACAAATAAACAAACAAACAAATAAATAAATAAATAAATAAATAAATAAATAAATAAATTGTGAGTTTCTTGCTTTGAAAATGAGTGTGGTGGTCTCTATGGCTCTCTGCTGTATGAAAAATTACTATCTACTAGGACTATGTAATGCGTCTTGCATTTAGGCCTTTATGGTGAAGTATTGCAATATATGAGCAGAATGCAATGGCAGTGCAATTGGTCTTACTGAGACATTTCATTTTGATTCTGGGTTTTCTCTGGCACTTCCATACACAGAATTCCTGGATCCAATTCCTGGATATTCTAGAACAGGCCCCCAAATTGACATTAAATAAAACACCACACCACATCCACTTCATTGTTTAGAGCAGGGATGTCAAACTCGTGGCCCACAGGCCAGATGTGTCACGTGCTGGCCATCCTACCCCCCATTTTAGCAAAGGGGGAAAAAGTTATGACATGTCACATGACGACAATGTGTCGTTGCGAGTTTGACACCACTGGTTTAGAGGCAGGGGGCCATATTCATGAAACCACATTGAAACCACAGCACCCCACTCACATTTCATAACCTTTGAAGCAAACTACTCTTGCAAAGCTTTTTATTGTTAACAGCTTTATAGTTATGATGCTGATCAACTATTATTCATAAATTTTATTATTTGTTTAACCAATACTGCAAGGTCTATTTGACACCTTTCTCATTTTTTTAACCAGCAAAATAAGCTAGGCAAATTGTTCCAAAGTTTTAGAAGGGAATAAACAATATAGTATTATTATTGTTATATATATATATATATTGCATTAACAATGCATTGCATTAACAATATATTATTTCCAACAAACCCTCCTTAGATACCAATTTTTGAAAGAAAAATAAAGAAAAAAATTCTAAATCAGTTTGCTCCATTCAGTAATAATTTGTATTTGAAGATTAGATCATTTTCATGGAAGTTTTCCTTTCTCGGTGGAATATTTTGTCCACTACTTCATTCAGTGCTTTATAGATTAATAATGTTTATTATCAACAAAATGATTGATCTATATAATTGTATGCAGAAAAAATGCACACATTAGACTGTTTCACTTCATTCTGTCCTCTTTCTGCAAACCAAAGGTCTGAAGACAGTGACTTACCTCGTTCACATGATCTGCCCAAGTAACCTGTACCAGAGCAATCACAGACATATCTGTTCCAGCCATCTCTACATACGCCATTGTTTTTACATGGGTTGCTTAGACATGGTTTTGCTGTCTCTCTTGAACAGGAGGGTTTCACCCCAGAGGTGCTCTGGATTTCTGCCATTTGACGGATGTCTTTACTTTGTCCATCAATAAACAAATCTCGAATACAGCCCACATAGCCATAATTTAGAAGGGCTGTCCAGACCTCCGTTGGAAAAACAAGGCCAGCTTTATTTTCTGGCAAACCTCCAAGATATAAATCATCATCTAGGTCCAAGATCTCACTTTCTCCTGGTGCAGTATATGGAGTACGCATCGTGTTGACAGAAATGGTACCTATTTAGGAACAAAGCATAAGTAATTTATTTGAGACAACATGTTTTAACAATTTATTATTGGTATTTATATTCTGTTTCCCAGTGAAAGTCATCTCCCCCCCCCCAAGTAATTATAATAAATATTTCTTAAGGCCACATGCATTTATTTGGAGAAAATGGAAACTTGAATAAATTATTTTAAAAAGGAATAGAAATAACTCATTCAATTGTTATTACAAGAATTAATCATGTGGAATGAATTATAGTTCTATGTTCATTTGTTTCATTTGCTGATTAAAAACAAGGCAATTTTCTACAATATATTTTCAAGAGGGTATATTGATTTTCTAACATGGTAGATACTACACAAGATTGTGTGATGAAACCAATTTAATTCCTTTATAGCATATAATTTGATCATCTGTATTCATTAGTATCAAGATGGCACATTTTGTAACAGGCTAGCACCATACTTGGTTCTTTTTCTTCTAAGAAGAACATTAAGATAATGTTTTTTTAATTTTTATAATTGTTTTTAAATTATTATTATTGGGTTTCTTTTTAATAAATTGTTCTTCTTGCATGTTGTACGCCGCCCAGAGTCCTGCGGGAGTTGGGCGGCCTATAAGAATGAACAAACAAACAAACAAACAAACAAATAAATAATCAGGGGTCTCCAACCTTGGCAACTTTAAGACTTGTGGACTTCAACTCCCAGAGTTCCTCAGCCAGCAAAGCTGGCTGAGGAACTCTGGGAGTTGAAGTCCACAAGTCTTAAAATTTCTAAGGTTGGAGATCCCTGAATCAATCAATCAATCAATCAGTCAATCAATCAATGCATGAATATAAACACCATGTGAATAGGAGACAAAAATTATAACCAGTGTACTTCTAGAAGAATTATTCTTAGTAATGGGTGACTCTAATTTTATGAAATTGGAAACAAAAAATAAAACAGATGTAAAAAAATAGCAGAAAAATGAAGTTTCCTCATATGTTTGAGGAACTACATATCATAGTAGTGAAACGTTTAGACTGCTAAATAAAATAACTTGAATGAAAAATGGCACTGAAGAACAATCCAGAATAATTAAAAACAACTTAAAAAGTAACTAGTATAAGTATGAAAAAAGGACATTATGGAAAGTCAATTGAGGAACCCACAATTTGCTCTGTCTTATCAGATGGTATCCAAACCAGGGCCTCCACTGTTATTTTAAGGATACAGGAGAGAGGAAAACAGCGCTAGGATCAAAACATGATCAGAAAGTTTCCAGCTGTTTCTTATATTGAAATGATTTGATCTTAAACATTAAATATGAATTTAGACTAAGTATTCTTCTGTTCTAATCACATTTATATAATTCATTTGTCTTGTTCTTAGGGTACATGGAGCAGCAGATGAACAATCTTTGACTGACATTGCCATTTAGAACCATCATAATCTGTTATTTTAGTTATTTAACATTTGTGACACAGACTGCTCCTCCTAAAATACTGAGACAAATAAGATGGCAGGCCAAAATCTCTAATAAAATATGGCTTTGGCCTGATATAAGGCTATTTGGAACCCTGACATAAGACCTGATTAAAAAATGAGGCACCTGAATGGCTCAAACTCCTTTTCCCTAAACTTTTTAATTATTTGAAAGAGTTTTATTTTCATCAAAGTTTATTAAATAATAGCAGTGTCAGTTGAAGGATTTCTGTTTAAAGTTATGCCTCAGGCCAGAGTAACCATGCTGCAAAAAAGTTAGTTACTCTATCCAATTTATTCAAACCTAGGCTTTGGAACATTTCCCTAAATCAAAATTGCAAACCTAAATATTGCCAATTGTATAGGCAGGATTTCAAAAAATTGCTTTCTTAAAAGTAAACTTTTGAACAAAACAGGCTGTAGTTTCTGAGGAGATATGCATAAGGCTACATATAGTAGAATTGAACTGTTGATTAGCACTATACTCTTGCCAGCAAACTATGCCAAACGCATAAAAAAATGTTTACAAAGTAGAGAAAAATGAAAGAAGCAGGATCTAAGTCTAAATTTTCAAAGTATATATATTTTAATTTGTGCTAGTGTTTAAACATAGATCAGACAATAACTGAGATTGTTAATTACCGTATTTTTCGGAGTATAAGACACACCTTTTTACCCTCAAAAAGAGGGTGAAAATTTGGGTGCGTCTTATTCACCGAATGTAGCCCCACCCAGCCACTCCCACACTTTGGCCTCTGTCTGCCAACAATTTACCTCTTTGCAGCAAACAGAACAGAAACAGAAGCCTTATTAGCACACTAAGAGATTACTTGCCTCCCGACCTACAGCTGACAGGCTTGCAAGCCACGTGGTAAAATGAAACTAACTACGGTGGCTGTAATGAGACAAAATGCTGGGAGATAAACTGCTGGCAATGTTACACTGCTGAAATTGCAAGAAGGTAAGCTACAGCTGCTATAGCATAGAGGTAGAGCTCTTGCCTCACAGTCAGGAGGTTGTGAGTTCTATCCTAGGTAAAGGCAGATTCTGTTAATATGTTATTTTGTTAAATGCTTGTAGAGTGTTCAAATTATAAGACTTATTTTTTAAAGACTGCTTTATTATTGTTCTAGACAACTTAACAAAATGAAGAAGCTTTTTAAAATAAATGCTTGCTCTGAAGAGGCCCAGTTCTATTGTATCTTCTTTTAAATAGCAGAAAGCCTTCCAGAAAGCCACATCAATTTTAAAGATCTGTAAAAGTATAATCTGAAATGTCCTGTTTTAGTATTAAGTATTAGTATTAAAATAAGGCAGCTGAATTAAACCCGGACTTAGTCATGTTTGGAGTAGATCTATTTAAATAATTGGGAGGAGTTAGTGTGATTACATTTAAGAAAACTTTCTGGGATTAATATACTGCCATAATGTACATTTCTCCAATTCTTTGCTATTTCTATGGGTCAGGCACACATGCACAGAAATACACAGCAAACAGTGTATATCATCTGTGCTGTTTGCTGTTTGCTGTTTGGCAAATTGCTGGGAGGCAGAGGCCTTTTTTCCTTGTTTTCATCCCCCAAAACTAAGGTGCGTCTTATACTTCGGTGCGTCTTATACGAAAAATAAGGTATATAATACAGTACTGCCAGCAGGAGCTTTCCTCCGATAGGTCTTTTATATCTTGTATACAAACCTTCTTCATGCTGACACACACACACACACACACACACACACACACACACACACACAAACACACACACTCTTTCTTTTTCTAGTCATTATCATTTTATCTGAGAAAGCAAAAGTTGTTTTAGAAATTGATGCAAAGGAGAATTGTGGAGAAATCTTCATATCTGGAGAATGGTGTCCTTGCACTTACAGTATTAGGTATGAGCCTCTGAGGTCAGAGTGTGTTAAGTCCTGCCTTTTCTGTGCAATCACATCTCTAATGGCTTGAGGGAAACTTCCTCTTCCATTATAGATCTCTGCCTCCTGAGAAATTGGAGAATTCTTTTTTCCCTAAAGAATCACTGATCTAATTTCATTGCCTACAAATTTTATGGAGAATTTTGAAAGACATTTGTCTCCAGCTCTTTTTCATTCTAGAAAAAGCCTGAGTTTTAGCCATGAACCATGAAATGCAATATATAATTCTATATATAAATAGGCACTTTTAATATATAAAAGGCATGTCCCATATAATTCCATATTCATTCCATAATCCCACTAAAGTGTTAGAGACCTTCTGTAAACTCATTTTCATTTCTGCCAACTTTATAATGGTAAGAAGAGACAGAGAATACTATGAGGCAATTATTTTTCCCTCCTGCCCATAAATTGGAGAGTGCAAAACTCATCATTCAGTCAATTTAGTGCCTTAAGCTACAGCCACTCTTGGAGTAGTCAACATCTCCCCATCTATATCTCACATAGAAGGGAAACAATAATTTCTAGTATCCCTTCCCCTGTATTTTCAAAATAAAGTAGTTCTTGACTTAGATCATAACTGGAATGGAAAATTCATTAAGCCATGCAGCTATTAAATGAGGCATCATGAAACCATAACTTGCTAAATTCCTTGCCAGCTTCCTCATTGACTTTGCTTGTCAGAAGCTGACTAGGAAAGTTACAATGGCAATTATGGGAAAGTTACAATGGCAATTATGTGATCTTAGGACACTGCAACCATCATAAATGCAAGCTGGTTGCCAAGCACTCAGATAGTGATCATATGATCACGGGATGCTGCAATAAGTGCAAGAACCTGTTGTCACTTTTTTCAGCACCTTGCAACTTCGATCAGCAACAATAATAAAATAATAACAGAGTTGGAAGGGACCTTGGAGGTCTTCTAGTCCAACCCCCTGCTTAGGCAGCAAACCCTACATCACTTCAGACAAATGGTTATCCAACATCTTCTTAAAAATTTCCAGTGTTGGAGCATTCACAACTTCTGGAGGCAAGCTGTCCCACTGATTAATTGTTCTAACTGTCAGGAAATTTCTCCTTAGTTCTAAGTTGCTTCTCTCCTTGTTTAGTTTCCACCCATTGCTTGTTTAGTTTCCACCCATTGCTTCTTGTCCTACCCTCAGGTGCTATGGAGAATAGTTTGACTCCCTCTTCTTTGTGGCAACCCCTGAGATATTGGAACACTCTATCATGTCTCCCCTAGTCCTTCTTTTCATTAAACTAGACATACCCAGTTCCAGCAACCGTTCTTCATATGTTTTAGCCTCCAGTCCCCTAATCATCTTTGTTGCTCTTCTCTGTACTCTTTCTAGAGTCTCAACATCCTTTTTGCATCATGGCGACCAAAACTGAATGCAGTATTCCAAGTGTGGCCTTACCAAGGCATTATAAAGTGGTATTAACACTTCACGTGATCTTGATTCTATCCCTCTGTTAATGCAGCCTAGAACTGTGTTGGCTCTTTTGGCAGCTGCTGCACATTGCTGGCTCATATTTAAATGGTTGTCCACTAGGACTCCAAGATCCCTCTCACAGTTACTACTGTTGAGCAAGGCACCACATATACAAAACAAAATGAATGGTTGTAAGTCAAGTACTACTGTACGATAAAATGTGTTTATTTGGCCACTTTGAATAAAACAAGCAAACAAAATTGGTGTAAGAAAAAATCTATTTATCAAAGTATCACTATTTTTGCTTATTATGTCTCATACAAATCTGTGACAATGGCATAATACCATCCTTTTGCAACATATGCTTTCCCAACAGTTGCAATCAAATAGAAATATGGGGGGTGGGGGTATAGAAGTTGGGAGAAAGTTATGGTTTATATGAACCCAGAAGGCAGAGAGGCAGAGAAAAACAAAAATTAGTGTGGAAAAAAGGGGGCATCCACAAGTCCTGAAGAGCACTAGCAAATGGAAATGTTGTCTCATCTAATTTAAAATCTTGGCTCATCTAATTTAAAAACTAGGTAGCAGGAGCAAAACTTCACTGATCTTGCCTAAACTGAAAACTTAAGTAAGGTTAGGCTTGGCTAGAGCTTGGATGGGAGGCTCCAGGAAATACCAGAGGTATAATGGGAAACAACTTATTAGTAATCAAGGACCACTTCTGCATTGTTGCCAAGAAAAATGCATCGAGGTGTCTATGAAGTCAGCAGAAACAGACTGCACCAAAGATTTACCTTGTCAGGGGAAAAAAACACCCCACAGCATTTCACCAGTGCCTGATTGTAGCAAATGCTGGATGTGAAAGGGCCAAAGCTAAAAGTAAGGTAACAGCTCAGTAATACATTATTCAAAACTGTTATCCATCTACAGCAGAATCACAGTGAGATGGTTACCGGGAAACAATTTAGTTGTCTATTGTTTGTGGATCTGTTATTAGTAAAGCAACAATCTTTCTTCTGTTCCTACATTTAGATGGGAGAAAGCTTAAGCCTTGGAAACATTTACCATGCTTTTTTTAATAGAATATAAGCTAATTTAAAGTTCTCTTTGAAATCTAAAATCTATACTTACTTAGACATAAGGGTGATGACTTTTTGTGCATGCTTTTAATGTAGGTGTGTGTGTGTGTGTGTGTGTGTGTGTGTGTGTGTGTGTGTGTGTGTGTCTGTGTGTCTGTGTGTTTGTGTGTTTGTGCATCTATCTCTACTAGTGGATCATATCACAACATATTGCAGAATGCAGATATAGTGACATGCATATTATTCTTGCTCTCCTGGAGTTTGATCAATAATGGATTCTGGGAGTGCCAGGAAAAAAAAATGTAAAAACAAGAAATGCAGTGCATTGCTAAAGGACAAAAGGGGAAAGCACAACAGGTTAATCAAAAGCTCTTAGTGGTCCTTTTAAGCTCCTTGAAAGTGCACAGCAGTAAAATGCAGTTCTCATTAATTATTTTCTGGGACTAGCAATTCATCTGGGACAAGGTCTTGTATATCAGAACATACTTTTATTTTTTTAGGCTTAGGGCTACATTTGATCTTTGAGTCATATATGAGGGGATGCACTACCCCCCCCCAAAAAAAAATAGGTGAAGCCAAGACAAACAAATTGTTGAGATCAGAATAGAAAAATTTGATTTACTTTAAAATTAAAGCAATATACTTAATCTGAATACTTCTTTATATTTTCCAAGGAACTTCAGGGGTTTGGGTAGCCATGCCTAAGGCTTTGAGGAAAAGTTGTTTAGTTGCTAAGTCATGTCCGACTCTTTGCAACCCCATGGACCATAGCATGCCAGCCCCGTCCCCTCCCCCAGTTCTCCATTATTTCCCAGAGTTTGCTCAAATTTACTTTCATTGAGTTAATGACACTATCTAACCATCACATCCTCTGCCATCCCCTTCTCCTTTCCCAACATCAGTGTCTTTGCCAATGAGTTCTCTCTTCTCATTAGGTGGGCAAAGTATTTGAGTTTCAGCTTCAGAAACTGTCCTTCCAAAGAACAGTCATGGTTGATTTCCTTTAGGATTGACTGATCTGATCTCCTTGCAGTCTAAGAGGCTTCTCCGGCACCATAATTTGAAAGCATTGAGGGAGAGAGGGGTGACATGCAATTTTATAAATAATATCAAGGCAAAATTAACTGCCTTATACCGAGTCTAAACATTTACCTGTTTAAAAAAATACTGCTGCGTTTAATTAGTATTGCAAAACAACAACAACACACATCCTTTACCAGTGTATCACTTCTTTCACCAGGTTATGACTTTTGACAAAATTTCAACTGCATGTGTAATCATCACAAATTTCACAGGCTCACCATGTTTCTAAGTGTCCTCAGAGCAAAATTCTATTCTACAAAAGCTCTAGAATTCCAAACAAATCAATAAATGATTTGAAACTTAAAACTGAGATTTGAAATCAATAAACAGTTGCAGTAAGGCATACTAAATCTAAATTGCAGTTTTTTCTGCCTTTTACATCTAGTGGAAATCCAGATTTTTTGCAGCACAGATGCAGTAAATTCATATTGCTCTCTTTAGGTTCACCTTATATTATGTTTTCTCCCTGGGGAATTTTCTCTGGATATTTAATGCCCACTTTTCCAATGGTGGAACATGACAATCAGCAGCATCAGCAGCAACAACCAGTTAAGGACAAAGGTGTCTTGATAACAATAAATATATTTATTTGCTGCACAACTGATTCCTAACCTCATTCAGCAGACAAGGTAGCATACATTAACATCTGTAATGATCGTTGTATGCATCCCAGAGTCACTTTTAGTGAGATGAGCAGCTATACAATTTTGATTAACAAACAAAAGCTGGCTGGGTCACTTTGTACCAGTCATCCATTCTCAGTCCAATTTACATCACAGGGTGGTTGTGGGGAAAATAGGAGGAGGAAGGAATATTTGCCTGCTTTGAGTTATTTATAAAGTAATAAAGGTGGTATAAAAAAAAACCAAATGAAAAAATAAATAAATAAGTAGAATAGAATAGAATAGAATAGAATAGAATAGAATAGAATAGAATAGAATAGAATAGAATAGAATAGAATAGAATTCTTTATTGGCCAAGTGTGACTGGACACACAAGGAATTTGTCTTTTGTGCATATGCTCTCAGTGTACATAAAAGAAAAGATACATTTGTCAAGAATCATGAGGTACAACACTTAATGATAGTCATAGGGTACAAATAAGCAATCAGGAAACAATCAATATTAATATGAATTGTGAGGATACAAGTAACAAGTTACTGAGCCAGTTATAGAAGAACTGTCCTTCCTGGATCCTATTTAATATTTTGAAGTGAAGGGAAGTTGAGAATTCTTTCCCGAGTTGATTGCACAGGAGAGGCAGTTATATTGGAAGTTGTCTCCTAATTTGGCTATTCTGGGTAATTTATGTCTTATGTCCAACTTCTTCTTTGGCAATTTAAAAATGTTGAAGAAGGTTGTGAGACATACATTACAGCAAATTTTGGGTGAAGCTGCTGCTTCCATTAATAATTTATTTCTGGACTTCTGACAGAAATGGCACCAGATGGTCTGGAAGATGATGTTCGTTAAAGACCCAAATAAAGGAAGTATGGCCTTCTGGTCCTGTCAATGACATTTGATACCATTTACCCTTCTGAAATGCCAGAGAAGGCTGGGGATCGGAGGCCCTTTTCTACAGTGATTTCAGTTTATCTTCTTCTTTCATCTATACATTCATCCATTCAAATTTCCTGCCTCTCAATAAACAGATGGTCATTACATCTTTGTTAATCTCTCCCCCAACATTAGAGGTGGATGTTCTAGTATTTAGGAAGTTCTGCCTTCTAAACACCTTACTGGGATGAGGGGGAAGTGTTAGTCAGTTAACATTAGCAGTTGCCTCCCATTTTCAGTTTAGGAATAGCTATTCCCTTTGAATTGAGTTTATTAAAGATAGTCTTCAACTTGTGATGACAATGGAGCCCTAAATTTCTGTTGTTAAGCGAGGCATTTGTTAAGTGAGTTTTGCCCCATTTTATGAACTTTCTTGCCACAGTTGTCAAGTGAATCACTGCAGTTGGTAAGTTAGTAACCTGCTTGTTAAGTGAATCTGCCTTTCCATTGACTTTGCTTGTCAGAAGGTTGCAAAAGGGGATCACATGACCTTGGGACGCAACAATGGTCTTAAGTATGAACCAGTTGTCAAGCATCTGAATTTTGATCACATGATCATGGGAATGCTGAAAAGGTCATAACTCTGAAAAACGGTCATGTCACTTTTTTCAGTGCCATTGTAACTTTGAACGGTCACTAAATGATCTGTTGTAAGTCAAGGACTACCTGTATTTGAGCAGTGGTTAGGAATAAAGCAGATATTCATGAGTGAAACTACCTATCTCTAGTGAAGTTCTGAACCGCAGAAATAGGCGGTTTTTCTTGATTGTGTTTTATTTATGCATTATAAACAATAGTTACAAGGGGAGGTGAAATAAAGGTTTTTCCAAATACACTTTTTTTTTCAGAAATTGCTGCTAAATTGCAAATGCAATCAATTGTTTGTTTCTGTTTCTGCTGTTAAATTCTCTTTAAGAATATTGCAATCCTACTATCCTTTACTTAGGAATAAACTTCAATGAACTCAGCAGGACTTGAAAATTGAAATAGCCATTTATCTTTCATAGATGTTTTATTTTATTTATTTAATTTATTTATTTTTGTCAAGTACGTGTTGGTAATATACATAGATATAACATTGTTTATATACATAAGATGGGTATTGATAAGAGAGAACATTAGGACAGGGACGGTAGGCATGTTGGTGCACTTATGCTCGCCTCTTACTGACCTCTTAGGAATCGGCTGAGGTCAACTGTGGACAATCTAAGCGTAAAGTTTTGGGGGTTTGGTGACGAAACCACAGAGTCAGGTAGTGAGTTCCAGGCATTTGCATTGCTCAGAAAGAAAAGAAAAGCATGAGAGCAGGGATAGGTTTGGAAGAATCTGCTAGTGTGTTATTTGTGTTAACACAAATAACACACTAGCAGGTTCATATTCGCATTCTCTCTCTCTCTCTCTCTCTCTCTCTCTCTCTCTCTCTCTCTCTCTCTCTCTCTCTCTCTCTCTCTCTCTCTCTCTCGATGGGGACAGAGCAACATTTTTGGGATGTCATGGTAGGTGATCCTGTTTCTGATTTTAAAATGTGGACAGCTATTCAACTGCTCATCCATGAAAAAAATGTCTAGAAGAAAACCTTGATAGTCCCAAATTTTAAACATGCTTAGCTTACTATGGGTAAATACTTGCAAGGCATAACAGACTTCAATCTGTTGAAGGGAACTGACCCCCAAGGAGTGGAAACCTGGTGTTTTATTTGCTTTGTCATTATTATGGTTGGTCATGACTTCAGGATTTTTTTATTGTTTACAGACATCTAGTTAGGGCACCTATCCCCTACTTCTTGGGGTTCTATGAATCTGTGCCTACCGTCCCTGTCCTACTGTCCTATTGTCCTCTTTTATCGGTACTTTTTACTTATGTTATGTTTATACAAACAACTACTATCCTGTACATGTTTGACAAAATAAATAAATAAATAAATAAAATGTGAAAAGTACTTGAATATGTTGGAAAGTATCATATAGTTTTATACACACATACACACAGAGAGACATTAAAAAAAAACCTTCCTAGATGGCATAAGGGGATAGAGAAAAGGAAAGAAATACTTCCAACAATGAAATGGATATCAGGAAAATGCTACGCTGATTGAGACTGTGATTATTCCAGGCCTCTAATTATATACTCCGAAAAAAAAGCCATGAGCTTCTTTCCACCCTATAATTTCTAGCACTTAAACTGGAATTCAGGTTTTAATTCAAAAATTCAATGACATTTTAGCTGTTAAATATAGGCTTCGCAGTGAAAACAAACTGTTTATATAGTCTGGTTTACACTGTCATGTACAAGTATTGCACATATTGAATTTCTTGTCTGATTCAAAAACACAATCATGATTTTCCAGATGTTTGAATAGCAGCTTGGTTAAGGAAACCCTTGTGAAGGGCTTCCTTCTTTTTTCTTTTAACATTCTGAAGTTTAACAAAACATGAAAGTGCTCAAGTAGCCTCATAACACAATTATTAGTGCTATTTTGACAGGTTGCAAAAGCCACAGACAGCAAAGCTTTTGTGGGATTTCCAACCTCTCACTTTCACCTCCTCCTCTCCGCTTTACCTGCAAGGTTGGCAATGCAGCAACAGACAAACATTTCCCATAGGTATGAGTTAATGAGCCTCTTCAATTATATTCATTATCTCAGCAATTTCATTTTAACAAGTCTGCTTTCTAAAACTGAGACTTGGCAGCAACATTACATCAGGCAGTAGCAGAGGAAATAGGGACAGTATCAGCTCTGTTAAGATGCCACTTTTGTCTGAATTGTCCCTCTTCCATTGCTCATCTGATAATCATTAGAATTTCCACTATCTACCACCAAACTGCAGCAGAAGCAAGAAGGGAGGGATGGCTTACTTTGGCTGCTGAGTAGTGTCCTTTTCCTTACCATGATGGTAGAATAATCAGTCAGTCACCAAACAGCTTACAACAGGGATGTCAAACTCACGTAATTATGGCGGCATCATGTGATGTATTGGGACTTTTCCCCCCTTTGTTAAACCAGGCATGGGCATGACCAGCACGTGACACATCCGGCCTACGGGCCAGGAGCTTGACAGCCCTGGTTTACAACTTTAAATTAAGGTATTATGCTTGCATTTGTGACTAACTGCAATTTGTTTCTTCATCTGAAACAAGTTTCTCTGAACAAGTTAGGATTAAACCAGATTAGATTATAAGAAATCTAATCTGGTTTAATCCTAACTTGTTCAGAGAAACTATTTCCAATTACCTGTCATTTCAGATTCAAGCAAAATAACTGCAGTGGGATGAAAATGAAATTGATTTCTAACATTTCCATGTATTTCTTGTTTTGCACTTAGGCTGGAAAGCCAGTCAACAGATAAGCTGAAGATTTAAAAATAAGGCACTAAATGTTGTTGATGTGTTAATAGAGGAAGCACACAAAATGATTCCACATATGAAATGGACAGGCTTAAAATTCATATATAGGGCTTATACTTTCTGAAAGCTAGAAAGCCCTTTTTACATTACTTTTAAATAATAAGATGTACTTTGAAAAATAATATGTACTAACATCTATGATCCTGATAATAAGGCTGTCTATTATTTCCCCCTCCCCCCCAAAAATAACACAGAGATCCATACACACAATCTTGTAACTTTCTAAATTTTTATGGAATGTGACATTCTGTGGGCCAATGTCACATATCAGATCTAGTCCAATAAAAGTTTCATCTCAATAAAGTCACTTCCACATGACAATTCAAATTGATAACTCTTTTGGAACTATTTCCTATGGTGCTGATTTTTATTTGCTTATTTCTATATGTCTCACTTGTAGTGTCATTGAGACCACTTAAGGTCCTACAAGAGAAATGCTAGCTTGAAGTATTTGAAGGACTCTTTCAGTAGCTCAGACAAGAGGAAGAGGGATGAAACTGGCAAATGTTTATCAGTTTTGCCTTATCTTGCTCATTGGACCAGCCATTCTACACAGTATCAAATTTCTGGGTTTTTGTCTTGTCTTGTCTTGTCTTTTTGCAATTTTTGTTGATGCGGAACCTGAGCAAAGCAATGGTGTTTGCTTCTTCTTCTGGCATTTCATGTTAGTAGAAAACAATCTCCTTGCCCCTGAGATTTTGCATAGGGAAATCAGCAGTGAGAAATTCCTGAAGTCTATAAATATACTGGGGTTTTTTTACTTTTACTATTTTTAATAAAATGCCTAAAACTTCCTGAAGTTATATTAAACCACAGATACCTATAAACCAAAACAGAATATAGGACTTGTCTTTATACTCTAAAAAAGAAAAACCAAGTAAAAGAAGAAGAATATAACCCAAGAAGCTAGTATCTTTTCCTTAGGAAGTTAAATAGCAGTCCTTGAAAGTAATTTTCAGTGAACATGAGAGTTTAAACATATACAAATCCATAGCTACTGGTACTATACTATTCACTTCCAGGGAAAGCAGTTTCATGTAGTAGAAAAGAGAATAAGAAATAGGAAGACTTACTTTAACATAATTCACTATATGTCTCCTTAACTTACAATTTTTGCAAACCATTTTTGCTTCCACTACATCTATAGATTGCTTTATATATTGTCTTTTGTTTTTTAAAAAACTTCTGAGTTCTCTTTTCCAGAATCTCATCAACTTCATTCAACCACAACTTTCCTGATCTTTTATTCTTCTCTATTCTTTCACTCTTCTTACATGTATTTGCTTTGCAATTCTATCACACCTTAACATTTATCATTTCTCTTCTTTAGGAAACATTTCTCCAAGATATGTGAAAAACGTATTATTTACCACAGGCAGAACCTATAATCATTATGGTAAATAAAATGCATTCATTCATTCATTCATTCATTCATTCATTCATTCATTCATTCATTCATTCATTCAATTTCTGTAGCTACCCAACTTAATTAATGACTCTGGGTGGCTTAAATTCTATATTATAATAGAACATTTCTTGAAATATGATAAGTTCCTTTTAGTTTCAGGTCAAAGTTGAATCCAAGGAACACTTAATAAATAAAAGCTGTACCTGTAAGGAACAATTTAAAGTATATATTTCACTTATCTTTGTTTTTTTCCCCAAAGTTTATATATAATGTATAATTCTTCACTCACTTTTTGCTTTAATTTTTAATAACTAATTTTCAGATTCCTATTCCATCATACAAATATGTCACTATGTGAATTTTGATTGTCAGCTGTGATCATATGCTACACTCCATGGTACTCAGACATTCCTAGCAAAGCAGACACGTGATAGGTGATCTTCACATGTCTAACATTCCATTGCATTTTTTCTTCTCTCTGCTATAGTCCTCTGCCGAGAGAGGACATGATTTAGCTTGCAGAAATGTAGCTATTAAGATTATGGTTTTTATGTTCTTTTCTACTGAAATAAATATTTTATTAATTAGACTTTATTATCGGGTTTTATTTGATAGGGATTAGTTTCAAAAGAAAAAGATCTTATCACCTCAAGCCATAATTCAAATCTCAACAAAATATTAACTATATTTTTTGTTCTCAGCTTATTCTGCGTACAAATATGTATATACATCCATACTCCCAACCAATATACTTCTAATATCATGAGCATCCCTTACACATTAATCCATAAATTCATTAAAAAACCAATGTATCTAAATGTTAAATGTATTGAACAACTAAGGAATTGTTTATGTTACACCTTGATTAATAATGAAATATTCACTAAGCATTTCATTTATTTTCACACATTGCTTTTATTTTTTAATTATTATTAAATTTATATTGCTGCCTATTCGTCCATGGTGACTCAGGGCAGCTTACAGAATATAAAAACCACATTTAAAAACAATAAAACTAATTAAAAATCAAAAAAAATAATATAGTAATAAAATTTAATAAAATCACTCCCCAACCCCCAACCCCCATCCCAATGACAGCGGTTCACATGAGCCATTTAATGGGCTCCATCCCACTCTGGGTTCCCCAGGCCCGTTGGCAGAACCAGGTCTTCAGCACCTTCCGGAAGAGTATTAGAATGGGAGCCATTCTGATCTCTGCGAGAATGATGTTTCAGAGAGAGGGGACTACCATAGAGAAGGGCCTTCTTCTGGGTCTCACCAGGTATATCTACCACAGGGATGGGACTCATAGATTTCCCTGACTCCACACTCTGATGGGTCGGGTAGATATGACCAGCAAGAGACAGTCACTCAGATAACCTGGTCACTCAGATAACCTGGTCCTAAGCCATGAAGGGCTTTAAAGGTGACAACCAGCACCTTGAATTGCACCTGGAAGCAAATCGGCAGCCAATGCAGCTCCCACAGGAGGATACATGTGTACACCAGGGTCTGCACAAAACCATGTGGGTTGCTGCATTTTGCACCAACTGGAGCTTCCGAATGCTCTTCAAGGGCAGCCCCATGTAGAGCGCATTGCAATAGTCAAGACAGGAAGTGACTGGAGCATGAGTGACGGTGAGTAAGGATTGTTGGTCCAGGAAAGGGCATAACTGGCACACAACCCACAGTTGTGCAAAGGCCCTTCTGGCCATGACCACCATCTGCTCTTCAAGCAGGAGTCATGAGTCCAGGAGAATCCCCAGATTACACATAGGGTCTGTTTGGGGTAGTGCCACCCAATCCAAGACCAAAGGTGGCAATTCTCCCTGAGCCAATGAACCCCAAACCCAGAGCCACTCGGTCTTGCCAGGATTTAGTTTCAACCTGTTGCTCCCCATACAACCCCTAACAGCCTCCAGGCACTGCGAGAGAGAGGACACAGCATCACTTAACTCACCACAGACCAAGACTTTCTTCTATATCATGATGGCGAACCATTTTTGGTTCATGTGCCAAAAAGGGGGGGAATGTATGTGGGGTCACACATGCATGTGCCCACACCCGTAATTCCATGCAGGGGGCCCAGTCCTGGCATGCAATGGCACACCAATTTTTCACTCTGCCCAGGTATCAGAGCCTTTCTAGGAGCCTGGGGAGGGCGAAAATGGCCTTCCCTACCCCCCCAGAGGCCCTCCGGAGGTCAGAAATGGCCCATTTCAAGTTGGGGGGTGGGGAAGGCTGTTTTCGCCCTCCCCAGGTTCCTAGAAAGGCTCTGAAGCCTGGGGAGAGCAAAAAAAATGGAACTTCCGGTCCAACCGGAAGTCGGCAAACGGAACATTTCTGGCCTCTGGAGGATCTCTGGGGGTGTGTGGAGAAGGCTGTTTTCCCTAGGCTCCTAGAAAGGCTCTGGAGCTTGGGGAGAGCAAAAAACAGGCCTTCCCCACCCCCTCCGGAGGCTGGAAACAGCCTGTTTCCTGACTCCCACTGGGCCCAGAAGGCCCGAAAATCAGCTGACCTGAGCTCGCATGCCCACCAATATGGCTCTGCATGCCACTTGTGGCATGTGTGCCATAGGTTTGCCATCATGGTTCTATATATTTCAGTGATTGTCTTTTGCAACCAGTCTTCAACTCCATATTCATACAAAAAGTTTCATAATTCACACCTATTCACTTTATAATGTACTTACTCTAAACCTACAAATATTCAGTAAACCTTCTTTCACATTCATGTATTTCTCATTGTCTTGCTGAAGAGCTAAAATTCTATCTGTGCCTGGCATGAAATTACACTGTCGCCCCAGGTCAGATCTCCATAGCATTTCTTTTGTGAGCTTCTGTTTCCCTGCAAACGACAAAACAGACGCTCACGAAAGAAAAAGATCTTACCTCTTGCCGCACTGCCGGTGTTGGGATGCCCCGCCTCCCGCCGGCCAGCTGGTCTTCGGGTCTCTGCTGTGCATGTGCACATGCCTGCACATGCGCAGGTTCTCGCATGTCCGTGCATGCACACATGTACATGCAGTGCACTGGCCTAGGTGTAAAATGTATGTGCTATTTTATTTTTACTGGTTATATTTTATTAGAAGAATCCCACAAAATAAATTGTGCACATCTCATAATGTAATATTTTGTTGTGGAAAACTATTCCCATGAAAATCTGATTCAACTCTGATTTGATTCCCCCCCTCAGCAGAGATTAATCCATACAATATATGAAGAACTTAATAGTACAACTAACAGCAATCAAAATATAACTGTATTTTATCATACATACAATTACACCAATGATGTTTTCTAATGTTTTATTCATATATAGATGCATTTCCTTGATGCATTATAATTCATTCAGTGCCAATTGTTCATTGTTCATTTCTTTTTCAACAAAGTTAAGATTTTTGAAAATATATATATGAATAGTGTACAACTAAATTCTGTACCCGAAGAAAAATGGAATAATTTCATGTGTGATGTAAAGGATACTACTAGTTCACAGGTCTTTTATGTTGTTGTTTTAATTATTATTTTTATATTATTCTCCATAACTCTTTTGTGTTGGGGCAGTATATGAGAATTACATTTCCTAATTACTGAAAATACTCACAAAATACTGTTCAAACTTTCCAACTTGTTCAGGAAGACAATTAAAAATACTAATTGAATATTTCAAAATATAAATTGCTTTGCTGATCTAGAGTAATACTGAATACAAATTTTCTCTTGTATTTTTTATACTATGAAGGATTTAAAGTTTGTGAGAATTTTTGTCAAAACTTACCAGATCGTCCGTCTCTTTGAAAGTCAACATGGTACCACTCTCCATCATTCACTTTTTTCTGCAAAGCTTTTATTTTAATTGTTCCAGATCCCATGTCTAAAAGCAGGTAGAGGTGCCCATCAAGCATTTCAATGGCAAAGAAGTCAACTTTAACCATTTGTGGATGTTTGGCATCTTTCTGATGTCGTGGTTTGCCGTGGCTGAAGAGAATCAGCCCATTGGGTTCAGTAGTGCGAAAGTCAAAGGATATTGAGCCTGTTTTTTTGGCATTCCATTTAGGCAAAGAAATAAAGGATTCTGGTGTTTCAAAAGTGATTGGATCCAAGGTTGCCACATTTTCACACTTAAATGCCACGACACCATGGATCTTCATCTTAGGATCTCCTTGTTTTGCCAGTCGAGACAATTCTAGTCTTACATCATTGTTTTTATAAACAACCTACAAGCAAAGCACAGTAATTATCAGAATGGATTAAACTGTATAAATCAGTCTGAATATTAATTACATCCTTATATTTTATAAAGTTTCATGTTATCAGGTTAAATAACACATTTTGTAAATTTCACATAAATTAGAGCACATCCCTCTTTCTCCCTGAATCCGAATTTCAACTCTGATTGGAATTCATTCTGCAGTTTAAACTCTGAAAGTTAAATTACAACAAAATTTCCTTCATTTTGTCATTTCTTCAGCTAAAAACAAAGTACCACCTTAATGAAATTTTGGTCCATCTAGTTCTCTTTATTAAGTATTGAACTAAAACAATAGCTAAATGCATCTGTGGGGCTGGGACTTTAATTCTTTATCCCATCTCTCTATTAAAGATTACAACTTCTTATTTAATGTGGAATAATATACCAATATAATTGTAGTAGATTGTAAAGTTCCATGGACACAATATCACGTCTATACATATCCATGGCAATTCCTCCTTAGGTAACAAGAATTAAGACATAAATACACTCTAGGAAAAAATAGCACAATGACAAAAATAATATCAATTAATGGTTAAATGATTTAAAGATATCCTCTTAATTTCTATACTTAAACTGTCCAGTTTGAATCTGAGTTGATTTATCCCAGCCTGGAACCATTCATCTGTAAAATCTTTCTCTGCACCCCTAAAATGGTATTTTAGCAAAAATTCAAAACATTCAAAATATTAGTTTCCCCACAGGTAAAAGAAAACTGTTCATAAGAACTTCCAAATTGCAACAGTTTATTCTAGACTTAAAATATATTTTATGGTTAATATGCACTCCTATAAACAACCATTGATATTAGTAGCTGGGGGGGGGGGGAGCTATCCATTGAGCACATGTCCTGAATTTCACTGTGTTTTGTTTCAATGGATGACTTTCGGTTTTAACACACTGAGAATTTCTTTTGATCCACCTAACAAATATTGCTTGTGATTTTAAATACCTTTATCATGCCCCCCTTTCTCTCCTTCAGTCCAACCTAAAGGGCCTTGATTTCTGTAGTCTTTCCTTTTAGGAGAATTACTCATCACTGACCTTTTTGTATGCATGTGCATATTTTATACTTTATACTTTTCTTTTTAAGATGCAGTGATTATAATTGTTCTCTCTCTCTCTCTCTCTCTCTCTCTCTCTCTCTCTCTCTCTCCCTCCCTCCCTCCCTCCCTCCCTCCCTCCCCCCTCCTCCTCCTCTCTCTCTCTCTCTCTCTCTCTCTCTCTCTCTCTCTCTCTCTCTCTCTCTCTCTCTCTCTCTCTCTCTCTCTCTGTGTGTGTGTAACTCTCCTATAGGTTTATATAATGGTATTATGATGTTCTTTTTCAATTCCCTTTCTAAGATTCCAAACATGATTTTTTTCCCCATTTTTATGTCAGTTGCACACTGGATTGACATTCTAATTGAGTTGTCCACTGAGACTATAGACCAATGTCTTGCTTAGTTATTCCGAACAAAAATCTCATTACTATAAAGGTGAAGGTTGTGTTTTTCATGGTAAAATGATTCATTTTATACTTGTTTACATTTGTTGAAATTGCAGCACTTAGAAAATAAGGGAAATCTGACTGTTGGCATTCAAGCACATTCCTAAACAACTAACCTGGAGAACTATGCTTTATAGTAACTATTTCAAGTTGGACTGATACATTTTATAATATGGAAGTCATAGTGTGTTTATATCCCTGGATGAGATAATATTCTTTTTATAGGGACAAAATATGCGTCTCTGAATATTGGATCATAGCGAAGGTACTTTCCGTCATAATCACCAAGGAAATGAAAAATATTAATTGGAATATGCATGGCTACAGTAAAATAATAAGATAAGACTGCTAATGCTATATACTCTCTCTTATTTATTCAATCTATATGCTGAATATATATTAAGAAAGCTCATTTGGAAGAGAGTGTGGTTTAAAATTGAATGACAAAACATCAATTATCTGTGCTATGTTGATGACAGTAACCTGAAAATACAAAGAAGCTTAAAACTCTGCTAATAAAAGTCAAGGACCATAGTGAACAAATGGGACTAAAATTAAATATAAAGCAGACCAACTAACAACAATTGGTATAACTACAACCACCCATTGAATTGGCAAAGAAGGCATTGAAATGATGGATGAAATGATACTGAGTTAGCTTCTTTCTTTCAGATCAAACATTGTCAGTGAAAAAAACAAGCAGTCCCAAAATATCCCACAGACTGCCACTTGGCAGAACAGCCATAAAGTTCTTGGAAAAGATATTCCAAGCTGTAAGATTTTATGCATGCATGCATGCATGCATGCATGCATACATATATACATACATATTCATGTAAATATATATTTACAAAGATCAGAACATTACAAGAAATTGTATTCACAATGACACTCTATGGAGGCAAAAGTTGAATTTTTGAAGAAGCTGGATAAGAAGAATATGTATGTTTTTGATTCAGTCACAGTGGCAATGGGTGTAATTCTGGAAGGCCTAAAATTACAGTTTAAGGGCAGAGCATCACAAAGAAAATCTATGTGATCACTAAAAGTTGACACCGAATTGTTAGCACATAAACAGCATATTCAAATTATTTTATACTATAAAGCAGAACTTTAGGTACGCTCTCCAGAGACTCTACAAAAGTTGTGACTCAATTTCAATGTGCCCCAAAGAGAAAATAAATCCATATTAGCAGATAAATCATATTCACTAAACAGGTTACAGGAACATGAATGTTCTTGGGAGCTGGAGCAATGGCTTGCTTGAATTTAGGAGGTTTGGGGCAGGATGAAGCAAGAATTCTCATCAATGTGAAAACAGATCATCCATTTGTAGTAATCTAAAAGAAATTCAGCTTTGCTGCAATTTGAAATACAACAGAGCAGAGTCAAAAATGAATTGCCTCAACTCTAAAAGCAGACATCATGGGTTCAATAAGATTTTATTTATTTTATTTATTTGTTTGTCACACATGTACAAGATAGTAGGTATTGGTATAAACATAAACATTAGCAAGGTAGGTACAGGTAAATTAGGCAATAGGACAGTAGGACAGGGACGGTAGGCACAATGGTGCTCTTATGCACGCCCCTTACAAACCTCTTAGGAATGGGGTGAGGTTGACTGTAGACAGTCTAAGGTTAAAGTTTTGGGGTTTGGGGAAGAAACCACAGAGTCAGGTAGTGCATTCCAGGCATTGATCACTCTGTTGCTGAAGTCGTATTTTCTGCAGTCGAGTTTGGAGCAGTTTACATTAAGTTTGAAATTATTGTGTGCTCATGTATTGTTGCGGTTGAAGCTGAAGTAATCATTGACAGGTAGGACATTGTGGTAGATGATTTTATGAACTATATTTAGGTCAGATCGAAGGCAACGAAGTTCTAAGCTATCTAAGCCCAAATTTCAAGTCTGGTGGAATAAGGTATTCTGTTGCGAGTAGAGGAGTGGAGGACTCTTCTTGTGAAATATTTTTGGACTCTCTCGATTGTATTGATGTCCGATAAGCAGTGCGGGTTCCAGACAGGTGAGCTGTATTCAAGAATTGGTCTAGCAAATATTTTGTATGCTCTGGTTAGCAGTGTAATATTGCCAGAGAAAAAGCTACGCAAGATTAGATTAATAACTCTTAGTGCCTTTTTGGCAATGTTGTTACAGTGAGCTCTGGCACTTAGGTCATTAGATATGAGTACTTCAAGGTCCTTGACAGAGTGAGGGTTGTCTACAAGTTCGTGTCCGCTAAGCTTGTATTTTATGTTCTGATTCTTTTTGCAAATGTGTAGGACAGAGCATTTATTGGTTGAGATTTGAAGTTGCCAGTTGTCTGCCCATTCTGATACATAGTCAAGGTCTTTTTGAAGGGTAGCAGTAATGTCGGTGGTGTTAAATAGTTTAACATCATTAGCAAAGAGAATGCAGTTGCTTAGAATATGATCACAAAAATATATTATGTAAAGTATGAATAGTGTTGGTCGTAGAACGCTGCCTTGAGGGACACCACTGTTGACAGGTGCAGGATTTGATTGGGCACTCCCTATTTTAACCACTTGTTGTCTGTTTGACAGTTACACAGTTATCCAATCATGAAGGGGACCAGAGATGCCATAAGATTTTAGTTTCAGAAGTAGTTTGTCGTGTACCACTGAATCAAAGGCTTTACAGAAGTCTATGTAAATTGTGTCTATTGTCATTGTTTTACCCTGATCGAGTTGTGTAGTCCATATATTTTTGCAGTGTAGGAGTTGTAGGTTACAAGATTTTTTTCTGAAAACATCTGATAATTTTTTTTCTGAAACAATTCTGAAATCCAGAATTGATCCCAAAGTGTTGAAAAATATTTATTTATTTACATGGTTACCCATTTCACAAAACGTAACTGTGGGTTGTGTACAATAATTAATTAAAACAATAAACATATAAAAAGATATTATTAAAATGTAAAAAAAAACAAAGGAAAATCCCAAAAAGTACAAAAGAGAGTAGATGTTAACTGAATGTTAATGTTAAAAATGTTACTGTAGAAATGCTCTTAATCAGCAGTATTGGGAAGATATTCTTGTTTGTTTGAGGAACCACTCCCAAATCTAGTAGTGATTTATTTATGTGTATTTATATTCAGTGACTAAGGATCTGAGCTATATCAGGGGTTTCAAACTGGCGGCCTGCAGGCCGGATGCGTCACACACAGGCCACACCCATCCCAGCTCTGCGAAAGGGAAAAATGACATGAAACGTCACATGACGGCAATGTGACGCCACGAATTTGACACCCGTGATCTATATGATCAGGTTGCTGCAGCACAAATAGAGGCCACTAACATTTTTTAAAGGCAGAAACACATCACATAGTCTTCTATCCACCTCATCTCACAGGAGAACAAATGTCTTTTTTTGCTATGCCTCAAAAGTAGCATTTTCCGGGTTTTGTGCCAGCATAAATTGTGTAGTCTGGTTCAATTTGATGCAGTGATTAAGATGCACTTACTTTCAAACATCACTATATTTCGACATAAGTCCATACCTGTTTTTTTCATATATTATTACTAATAAATGTAATAAAAAAATAAAAAAATAATAAGATGCACTTACTTTACCTGCCTAGAAACCCAGCTGTGAGTTCGAGTCTGCCTTAGGCATGAAAGCTGGCTAGGTAACCTTGGGTCAGTTACTCTCACTAAGCCCATGATGTCAGGCTCCAGGACAAGCCAGTCAATCAATTCCTATTGCAAGTGTCCAATACTTTTTCTCCTTAGTTATCTGTCTTCTTCAACCAGTGGTGTTGTGGTCCTGGTTTCTAGCTTGTGCTGTAACCACTAGACCAGGAGTCCCCAACCCCTGGGCTGTGACCCACTACTGGGCCGTGGCTTGTTCCAAATTGGGCTGCGCAAGCAGAGGGTGAGCATGACCTTGTATGTGAAGCTCCCCTTGTGCAAGCGGCAGCTGCTTGCCCTCATATGCAAAACTTCGCTTGCGCAAGCAGCTGCCATCTTGCCCTCATATACAAAGCTCCTCTCACTTGCCCTCACACGCAAAGGTCCTCTCGAGCGAGCGGAGGGTGTGCGTGTCTGCCACTCACACAAATGGAGCTGCACATGCTCGCAGCCACCCACCTGCCATTTGCAAGGAACTATCCCTCTCCCTCCCCACTGGGCCGCCAAGCCAGACAGCACTAGACCAAACCAACTCCCTTTTAATACACCTTGCTCTTGAGTCCTAGTGTTTTGCAAGATACCACCATATATTGGAAGCAAATATCACATTCACAAAGTATTGTGTTTTATATTATTTTTATAGTTATATATTTATTTATTCAATGTATATGCCACTCATCTTGTGGTTCGAGGTGACTCTGAGTTATCCTTGGTGCTCTCTGATCTTGGTGGTTTTCTTGCAGACATTTCATTCCCAAACTAGATAGCATCAACAGTGCCATTTTCCTGCCTTAGAAGCAAATAGCTTCTTCCTCCCATTTGGCAAGCCAACATATTTTGGCAGATAAGTGAATTTGACAAGAACCTTCTCTGACAAAATACCACTTTAGCTGATCAATTAAATAACCTAACAATTGCTGCCCTTGTGTTTCACCCGAGATCATTCTGTGCATCCTTGTTATTGTCCAATAGTAGAGCTGCAATTACTTTCAAAGAAAGGCTTTCAAAGAAAGGTTGGGATGACATCCAAAAAGTAGAGCAGTAACCAAATGGGGCTACTGAAAAGACAGGATTTGAATGCAATGTATCCTCCTTACCACCTTCCCAATTGCTTTTGCATTCAGTTCCTCCTACTATCCTCTTTACTCTTCCCATTCATCTAACCACTTTTAAACTGAATAATAAAAGTATGGTTAGACAACCAAATAGATTTATGAGCCATTTTTCAAAGCATTTTTTTTACAAGTTAGTCTTATAAAACAATTGTGCAGGTGATTTATTGCATTGGGTGTGCTTATTATCACAATTTTTCTTTTGAATAAAAAGGGTGTTCTTCTGTGTTCCATGAAAAACCAAATAGGCCCCTTTGACTGACTGTTCCATTTTTTAATAGCAAGAGATTAACCAACTTTTTAAAGCATCTTTCTATGGAAGTGAAACCTCCTGCATAGTTGAAAGCCTATGACGATACACTCATATGTTACAACTAATTATATGAAGAAGTGTTAAGTAAAGACAACATATGTTGTTTCTATAACAAAAAAAGTATGTTTCCTTCACTCATCTGCTGAAATTCTGCAGAGAATATTCACAGTATATCTATTTCAAAAATGTACTTTCAAAAATGGCAACAAATGCAATTAATTAATGCAAACAATATATATGCATTTATAACACGGGAAGTGTTAATACCACTTTATAATGCCTTGGTAAGGCCACACTTGGAATACTGCATTCAGTTTTGGTCGCCACGATGTAAAAAGGATGTTGAGACTCTAGAAAGAGTGCAGAGAAGAGCAACAAAGATGATTAGGGGACTGGAGGCTAAAACATATGAAGAACGGTTGCAGGAACTGGGTATGTCTAGTTTAATGAAAAGAAGGACCAGGGGAGACATGATAGCAGTGTTCCAATATCTCAGGGGTTGCCACAAAGTAGAGGGAGTCAAACTATTCTCCAAAGCACCTGAGGATAGGACAAGAAGCAATGGGTGGAAACTAAACAAGAAGAGAAGCAACTTAGAACTAAGGAGAAATTTCCTGACATTTAGAACAATTAATCCGTGGAACAACTTGCCTCCAGAAGTTGTGAATGCTCCAACAGTGGAAGTTTTTAAGAAGATGTTGGATAACCATTTGTCTGAAGTGGTGTAAGGTTTTCTGCCTAGGCAGGGGGTTGGACTAGAAGACCTCCAAGGTCCCTTCCAACTTTGTTGTTGTTGTTGTTGTTGTTGTTGTTGTTGTTGTTGTTATTTAAATTTATTTAAATAAATATAAATTTGTTTGTTTATTTATTTATTTATTTATTTATTTATTTATTTATTTATTTATTTATTTATTTATTTATTTATTTATTTATTTATTCTGTTCTAACAAAACTGATGCTCAGAGATTGCTTGGACATAGCTCTGCAGTTTTCTTGGCAAGGTTTTGCAGAAGTGATTTGCCATTGCGTCCTTCCTAGGGCTAAGAGAAAGTGACTGGCCCAAGATCGCCCAGCTAGTTTCATGCCAAAGGCAGGATTAAACCTCATGGTCTCCCAGTTTCTGGGCTGATGCCTTAACCACTACACTGAACTGACTCTTGTGCATTTATTAATATACCTTCAAATACATTTGCTTATGTGAACAACTTAACACAAAAGGAAGCAGAATATCTAACATATATCCAGATCATAGATATTGGAATGTGAACTTTTTATGGGATAAGGGTATGATTGGCATCTTTCAGATGGATTAGATTGAAACTCCTGGTTTTTCTAGTTAGGATAGATTAAAGTTGAGAAAGCAGGGCTTTCTCTACGCGAAAATAGAAATTGGAAAGAAATCGCATGAAAGAGGCTTTTATGTTATGCATTCCATATTCAAAGATTTTGAAAATTTCCATTTATTTTGGTGATAAAATAATGTTATTACTTTGCTTATTATTTTATATTAATATAACATTTTAATAATTTAATAATTTACTTTTTCTTAAAGTACTTAAATACCTTAATAGTACTTAAAGCATATATGCAGTTCCTTCTCACAGCAAAATATGTTTACTCCAGAATATTTAATTGAACTTACTCTCACATAATTAGAGATAAGACTTCATATTGTAGTAAAATCCTGGTTTGCTAAACTAAAATCCATTACAGGTTTACTGCATGCAGGTTTACTGCAACTGGCTTATTCTTCTTACATCAGAGCATTTGTAAATAGCATTCGTGAAAAGTTATATCAGTAGTTCTGGTTTATTAATTAAAAAGCAATTTCTGTGAATGATACTTACCCATGAACAGTTTTTTTAAGATGACATGCAATTTCAAGATATTCAGGGCACTATCTTCAAACACAATAATTTGGTGATCCATAAAGATGCTCTGAGAAATTATACCTGTTTCTCCTCCTCTCCCAATTTGTGCATGACAACTTTCAGAAGAAAGCTGCTATATATCAGTTAATCTTCACACACACACACACACACACACACACACACACACACACACACACACACACACACACACACACAGGAACGTGGTGGCTCAGTGGCTAGGACGCTGAGCTTGTCGATCAGAAAGGTCGGCAGTTTGGCGGTTCAAATCCCTAGTGTCGTGTAACGGAGTGAACTCCGTTACTTGTCCCAGCTTCTGCCAACCTAGCAGTTTGAAAGCATGTAAAAGGTGCAAGTAGAAAAATAGGGACGACCCTTGGTGGGAAGGTAACAGCGTTCCGTGCACCTTTGGCGTTTAGTCATGCTGGCCACATGACCACAGAGATGTCTTTGTACAGCGCTGGTTCTTCAGCTTTGAAACAGAGATTAGCACCACTACCCCTAGAGTCAGGAATGACTAGCACATATGTAAGAGGGGAACCTTTATCTATATCTGTCTATCTGTCTGTCTGTCTGTCTGTCTGTCTGTCTGTCTGTCTGTCTGTCTGTCTGTCTGTCTATCTATCTATCTATCTATCTATCTATCTATCTATCTATCTATCTATCTATCTATCTATCTATCTATCTATCTATCTATCTATATACACACACACACACACACACACACACACACTACATATACATATACATATACATATATCAGGGGCGGGTTCCTAATATTTTTTACTACCACTCTGTGGGCGTGGCTTATTTTGTGGGTGTGGCTTGCCAGCCATGTGACCAGGTGGGCGTGGCTTCTCGGACTGCTGAAGGGAGGGGAACTGAGATAGGTTCTGTTGCCCATTCCCTCTCCCCTCAGCAGCTCGAGAAGCCTCAAACATGCAAAAAAGCCTAGGATCATCACCGCACATTCGTGGCTTCTTGGACTGCTGAAGGGAGGGGAATGGAGATAGCTCCTGCCGCCCGTTCTTTCAGCGTCTCATGCACTCCCTCAGCCATCCTCCCCTGCTTGGACCCACTGTGGGGTAGGAAGGCAGCGCATGAGCAGTCCCGGAAACTTGGCTTCTGGGCATGCGCAGAAGAATTTTTTAAAAAAAAAAATTAAAATTTTTTTTTAATGGCGGCGCCCAGGCACCGGCAACCAACCGCACTGGTACTGTGACGTCACCAGCAGGCCGCTACCGGTGCTATAGAGTGGACCGCACTGGTAGGAACCCACCACTGACATATATACATATTGCGAATTGTCCTAAAATGTAAGTTCCAGGTGTAGTTATAGAAGAAGAAATGACAGACATCACGGTCTCCGGAACTTTTAAAAACATTTTCCTAAGCTTTCATTAGCCCCTGCTAACATCATCAGAGTGTAAAATCACCATTGAAGAAATGCTTGCTTTTATCTGTTGCTGATCAATTTAGTCATTGCGAGCGTGATTGGCCCACACCCTTGCCTCCTCCCTGTAATTAGCTTTGTTGGTTTTGCCTTAGTCATGCTGACCAATGGAGGTGTGGTTTCTGTTGCCTCCTTCCCTATTGTGTATTGCTTGGGCTTTCTCTCCCCAGGGGGTGATGCCGAGCTGTCAGGTATTACTTTGAAGGCATTTTTCCTGGCTCCCTCCCCCTCATCGCTACTCCTCTCCCTCTCAGGCACACTCGTTGCATCCCCCAGGTTCATTTGTTTAGCCCATGATCTTGTAACAGGTCTGCGTCGTTCCTTACCCCCCCCGTCCATCCCATTCTGACGCTGCTCTGCCAGACTCTCCTGCACTTGGTCCAGGTTTGCCATGCCTTCACTGGGCCAATCTCTATGCCTAAAGGGGAGAGGGTGCCCCCGATCTCCAGGTTTGCCATTCCTCGATAGCGATTGGTCTCCACTAAATCCTTCTTGGTGCCTTAATGCCTGGTAAGCCTGTGGTATGTCAGTGTGTCTATTGATAGAGTTGTAGCAGGCCACTACGTAGGAAAAACAGCCAAACGACTACCAACTAGGGTACATGAACACAAGCTGGTGGTCCAACGCAAGGAACAGTGCTCCCAGATCTGGATGCACATGGAGGAGCATGGTCACGAGTTCAACTTCCAGGAGACCAAGGTTGTTGTCTACAACGAAACAAAAGGAGGACGCTTCTTGAAAGAAGCCTGGTTCTCTAATAACAACTCTTAAATAACAATGCAAGCAAGTCTTCAATGGTGATTTTACACTCTGACGATGTTAGCAGGGGCTAACGAAAGCTTAGGAAATATTTTTTTAAAAGTTCTGGAGATCGTGATGTCTGTCGTTTCTTCTTCTATATATATACATATATACATATATACATATGTACATACGGAAGTCCTACGGGAGTTGGGCAGCATATAAAAACAACCAAATAAATAAATAAATACATATGTACATATATACACATATATACATATATACTGTACATATTTGAATCTTCAAACGTTTTATCTGGTTTTGGCTCTTCGTTGTCTTAGGTGGAGATATTTTTTTTCTATTGTTTGAACATTGATCTTTTTATCTAAGGATTTTGGACATCAGAATCTCCCCCATGTATGTATGATGTTATATGTTTTTTTAATTGTTTTTAATTGTTTTTAATTGATTTGTTTGATGTTCCCTAAAATGTTGTATGCCGCCCTGAGTCCTGAGGGAGTAGGGCGGCATAGAAGAACCTCAAATAAATAAATAAATAAATAAATAAATAAATAAATAAATAAATAAATAAATAAATAAATAAATAAATAAATGAATGAATGAATGAATGAATGAATGAATGAATGAATGAATGAATGAATGAATGAATGAATGCAGGGCAAGTGCTTTATCTTGTTGTGGCAAGTTATGGTTAAAGTTTACATGAAATCTCTATATACTACAGAGTTATGCTTAAACTATGATGGTCAAGGGGATGCAAAAAAAGACTCAGATTTATGTTCTGCAAGATCAATATATTAGATAAGATCTTATGTCCAAGTAAATCTTTTTTCACTTTCTGAAATGTTTTTATTCCACATACTGAATGGTATACTCAGCCTCTACCACTGAAACGCAACAATGTTGTTTAATGTGATTGGCTTTGTGATCAATATGAAAGAATCCATCTATTATTTATAAAGAGGAAGTGCCTGAATTAAAAAAAAAACAGATTGTGGACCTATTTGAGTGACCATTTACCGTGCAGTAAATCCTTCTAATTCCTGCATAAATCACCCCTTGCCAATAGCTCATTATATGATCCAAAATCCTTCACATAAAAGAACCATGTTTTCTAGATGCCACCATAAATTGTTTTTCAGGAATTTACTGATGTGTGCAAAACTGTCAGTCTTGAATGTAATAGTAGCTCTGAATGGAATTATAATCAGGGAACTGTATATGCAGCACTCTGGCAAGGAAATTTAAATATATATTTGCAGCATTTCAAGGATGATGTACTCCCACTGGACTATGGCAGTGAATTATAAAACAGTAACAATACAATTAAAACAATACAATGGATTTTAAAGATTCTTATAAAAATAATAAAAACATCATCATTTGGCTTCAGCTAAAGTGAAAAACAAGATGAAATAAAATTATTTCCCCTTGCATACAGCCTTTTGTAGAAGTAGCAAGCTATACCACCCCAGAGCCATAAAATTTAAATTTTATAAATTAAATGAATTCATCCCTCCTTAAAAAAACCCTCTAACTTTGAATTACTTTCCTATTCCATTCTATCTCTCTCCTTATTCCTTTTGCAATATATTCCAAATTTGAATTATGTTTTTTTAAATTAATGGTTAAATAAAATGATGTATATGTTTGTCATTTTTCTGACTATTATCTCAATGAACAACATTTTAGTCAGCACCACCACAAGACAAAGATAAAGCCACTTTCCAATTTGAAAATCCAGATATGAAATGGGTTGGTCAGTCCTTAGGTTAATATTTGTGTGTCTTTTTCCACTTTATCTCACGATAGTATAAATATGACGTAGCTATTTCTTTATTTTGCCATACATCCTTCATCTCAGCCTGAGCCCATGAAATTAGATTGGCAAAAATCATTCACAACTGAACTAGCATTTTACCCCTTAGGCTGACAGTAAACAACAGCAGTAGCAAGATGTGCAAAATTAGATGTGCTTCACTTCCCATTCCATTTGTGATGAACTCAAGTGTCCTAGAGCAGGGGTGTCAAACTCAATTTCATTGAGGGCTGCATCAGGGTTGTGTTTGACCTCAGGGGGTGGGGGGCATGACCTGGGTGGGCATGGCCAGCTCAACATCACTTGTGTTGGGGGAACCTGTGGTGGCCAAGTGCTAAGGCAGGACTTCCGTCAGAACCTCCCTCCCTCTCATTATAATTTCCTTCCTTCCTTCCTTCCTTCCTTCCTTCCTTCCTTCCTTCCTTCCTTCCTTCCTTCCTTCCTTCCTTCCTTCCTTCCTTCCTTCTTTCCTTCCTTCCTTCCTTCCTTCCTTCCTTCCTTCCTTCTTTTTCTCCTTTCTCCTTCCCTCTTCATTCTCGTTTCTTCTTCCTTCCCCTCTTTCCTTCTTTTTCTTTTTCTTTCCTCTTTCCTGTTCCTTCTTGGATGCTCAAATGCAAAAGGGGAAACATTTCTCCTTTTGTTTTGTTTTTAGTTTGTTTTGCTAGCTCTCTGTCAGCAGAAATGGAGCCTAGGGGGGGGGCATGTGCGGCTCTCCGGGCCCCATTTTTGGGCACAATGGCCTCCGGCAGCCCTCTGCCAGTGAAAACAGAGCCCAGGGGGCACGCACGGCCCTCCTGAGCTCAGTTTTCACTGGCAGAGGCACTGCAGGCTGGTCCTTTGCGGTTTCCAGGGTGGCCACACAGGCCAGATGTAAGCACCCCACAGGCCAGATCCAGCCTGTGGGCCTTGAGTTTGAGACCCCTGTCCTAGAGCTAGGGTTCTCAATGGGGGGTGGGGGGCTTATTGACTGTTTCAGGCTGATGTAGCCTGATCCCTTCAGTCTTAAATCAGGCTGTAGAATGAACAAT
The DNA here is from genome assembly GCA_023053685.1 of Diadophis punctatus similis. Taxonomy (NCBI): domain Eukaryota; kingdom Metazoa; phylum Chordata; class Lepidosauria; order Squamata; family Dipsadidae; genus Diadophis; species Diadophis punctatus. The sequence continues at coordinate 36,707,348 of JALIGW010000001.1, read as the reverse complement.
AAAAGACCACCATCAGCAGCACCAGGGACTTTGCAGAATTGTGGAGTTGCACAAAGACACTTATTGTCATGCTGACTTGCTTTATCTCATTCTCAGGTTTAATTCCACAGAGGCAGGAGGTTTTGCACAAAGCTGAAATTAGGCAACACTGAAATCATGTGTAAATAGCTTTCCTTGGCTCTGAAACTAGTGAACTTTTTTTGTGCTTTCTGTATTTGTGGAACTGTTGGAGTCCGATTAGAACAGCATATAAACCCAAACAAACAAACAAACAAAGACAAAGGCTGCAGGAACATTTTACAATTTAGATGTAAAATGGTCTCATTCCTGCATCATTGTTATGATTGATGGATGTTTTCCTACTGGCTAATAGCATTCAGAAGAGCAGAACGCAGTAGAACTAGAGGCTTAAACAAACAATTTCATTTAACACACCCTGCAGAATGCATAATCTGAAAAGCATTGTTTGTCCACAAACTAAAACAGGTGCAATAGGTGCAGGGTGAGAATTGGAAGAGAAAACCTCATGCCTATGTAATTTTTTGCTGATTGTGGGTAACACTAACTTGGCGGTGGGAAAATGTCATAAAATTATGTATATACCGGTATTCACCCTCGGAATCTTTCCACCTTTTATCTGGTTGCTGGTCTTGGTGTTCTTCAAAACTGAACAAATTCATACATACTGTATGGGATGGAACACATTGACTAGGAAATGCATTTGAGTTTGGTAAGATTTACTGTCAAGATTCACAAAACCGCCTCCAAAGTTCATGCTAATAATAATAAACATTTTGCTTGTTCTTTTTGATATTTACCAAATTCATGATTGACTCGCAACATTCCAATTTCTATTGCATCTGTGTATTGCCTAATTCGTGCTCTGTGGGACTAAACTCACTTTTATGATACTGAAGGAGAGTTTCTTATTTTGTTTCCTGTTGGGCAGTTATGAACCAGAATATTCTTAAAGATACATTAAATTTTAAAAATCAATGCTTTTAATAATCTCTAGTATCATGAAATTTGTCAGAATGCGTTTCACCCTGCTGTGGCTATGAGTGCTTTAATAAAGTGCTTACAGCATGTGTTCACAAATACATACATAACTCTAATACTTTTTTTTTGCTAAGTCCTGCAGTTTAAATCGCTAGACTTGCAGATGCCGCTATTACTATGGTTGCTATGTTCATTGTTTAACAGGAATGAGGGAGAAGAGAGAAAGAGTGTCTTGTGTACTGCTTGTATACACTAAATATATGTATATTCTCGTGACAAGGAGTCTTAAGCATTCTGCTGGCATCAGCCTGGAAATCAGAGGCTAAAAACCAAGCTGTGGCAATACAGGAACAAAGGAGGTCCTTTTTTTTTCTCCAGCTGAATAAAAAACTGCCAGCAAAATTAGCTGAAAAATAAAATTGACTAGGGTGTGTGAATAAACACAATAAAGGGAATCTAAAGAATCCAGTTAACTTTTTTTTAAAGTAAACAAATTATAAAATAAATCTTCATTCACTTTCAGATAAAACTGCCCATGAAAAAGCCAGCTGGGTAACTTTGGACCAATCACAGTCTCTTAGACCAACTCACCTCACAGGGTAATTGTGAGGAAAATAGGAGGAGGAAAGATTGTTAGATAGGAGTATTAGGTATGTTTGCTGCCTAATAAAAAGAATAAAGGTGGGAAAATAAATAAATAAATAAATAAATAAATAAATAAATAAATAAATAAATAAATAAATAAATAAATAAATAAATAAATAAATAAATAAATAAATAAATAAAGGCATTCTGCTTCTGCTGCCTACCTCTCTCCACCTTTTTTTCCACAATACTATCCTTTTAATTGATTAACATTAACACTCTATGCAAGAGCTGCCAGAAAGGCTGATCAGAGTAATAAATAAATCTGACTTCTCAGTGATTGTGGTTAATTGAATTTAAATGCACTCACATACTACTAGCAGGGGTGGGCTTAAATTTTTTTTGCAAGGGGTTCCCTGCCCTGTTGCTAGGTGGGCGTGATCATAGTGGGTGTGACCTAGTTGGCCTCCTGCACCATGGTGGGGGGCATTTTTTCCCTCCCTGGGCTCTGGAGACTTCCTTTGAGCCTCTGGGAAGGCGAAAATGGCCTCCCCCGGCTCCAGAGACCCTCTGGAGGCTGGAAATGGACCCGTTTCTGGCCTTCCCGAACTTCTGGTCCATTTTTCACCCTCCCCGAACCTCTACGAGCACCATGCACTTACCTGCATCCAATCATGGCATTGTGGAGAAAGTTGCAGAAAAGAAGGGAAAGGATTTGCTACTTGCCCCACAAGAAAAATTTACTGGGCTCAATATGATGTTCGCAAATTTTACCCAACAGGATAAAGAGTTGGGAAATTTCAACTGGAAAAATTATTCAGCAGAAATAGCTCACTTATTCTCTATTTGCTTCTCCTATTCAATCTCTTTGAAAAATAGTTGAGTCAAGCAAGAGGGTGCCTTGCCATTCTGAGCTCCTAAGATAAAGAGCTTCATTTTTATTTTAAAGACCAACACCACAAGAGGTAGTGCTAATGCCAACAAACCTTTGCAGCTTTTGTCTTCTGTTCTCTGTCTTTAATATAAAGTCCCTCCTGATTTAATTTCCCCCCATTGCTGCCAAAAACTGACACCATCAATGATTAATTGTCCAATTATAACTTACAGTGGCCTATAATTATCCAGTTATCAGTTGTTGTGGGACATGCCTTTTCACAGACAAAAGTCAGTTTTCCAGTTCAATCTCTTGGCTGGTTTATTGTTTGAAGGAAATTGCACCACTGTACTGTGAAAATACTACACAAAGTCATGGCTGAAATTTTTGGTTATATTCTTGGTATATGTTTTTTGGTATATGAGCTTCTTAATTAGAACCAACTGTCCACACTTGTATGGATTTTTAAATACTCATATGTAATATTGCAAAGATGCCAAATGATATAAACTGAACATTATGTTCAAATAGAAAAAAATTGTTAACAAGAGGCCAAGCCTTTATACTTTATATTGTCTGTCTGTCTGTCTGTCTCTATCCATCCATCCATCCATCCATCATCCATCCATCATCCATCCATCATCTATCTATCTATCTATCTATCTATCTATCTATCTATCTATCTATCTATCTATCTATCTATCTATCTATCTATCTATCATCATCATCATCATCATCATCATCATCATCATCTCCATCTATCTCCATCCATCCATCCATCCATCAAGCAAATGATTCTGGGCAGAACTAAAATAAAATAAAAACAATTACAAAAATTAAAATACAAACAGATGAGAAACAGCATAACCCAAATCACTCGTAGAACCAAGAAGTGGGTTCTTGAACACATTTGGGGCATAAAACCAGGTTTTTAGGGTTTTATGAAAGGCCAGCATGGTCAGTGCAATCCTTATCTTCAGAGGGAGAATGTTCAACAATGTAGATGCTATGGCAAAAAAGGCATATCTTCTAGAACCCACCAACCAACATTCTTTGACTAAGAAGACTGAAAGCAAGTTCTTATTATATTAAATTCATATTATCTCAAGCTCATATTCTAGAAGGTTATGATATAATTGTGTTATAAATTTTATTTACTATCAAAATGCACAAAATCAAGTTACAAATATAAACTCAACAGTAATCTAAACTCAGCAGTTTAACAAGCAAAATATTTAATAACAATTATAAAACAGACTTAAAATCCCTGCTCATTGATTTGTTATTAAAAGCTTTGTTTATATACTGGTAGTTATAGTTAAAAATCTGGCTGTTGCCACTGTAATCTTAGTAAAAATCTTACATACTCAGAAGTATTTCTTTCTAGTTAAGATTTTTAAAATAAGCCAGATAACTTCCTGCTAAAGACTTATAAAATTCACAATACAATGTTTCAGAATCATGTTTCAGATAGTCCTCGACTTACCACTACAGTTGAGGTTGGCATTTTTGTTGTAAGTTATTGACGTTGTAAATCAAATCACCACATCACCAGGCTTGATTTAATGACCATATTTATGACAATTGTTAAGTGAACCACCAAGGTTGTTAAGTGACTCACATGATCATAAAATGGATCACTTGGTTGTAAGTCCAAATCCATCTATCCAATTGGCATTTTTTGCCAAAAAATAGCATGTGACTGCAGGACAATGCATCAATTGTAAGTGTGAGCCAGTTGCCAACCGCCCATAACATGAACATGTGACTGCGAGGGTGGTGTGGCAGTTGTAACTTTGAGGACGTCATAAGTACCGTATTTTTTGGAGTATAAGATGCACCTTTTTACCCCAAAAAAGAGGGTGAAAACTTGGGTGCATCTTATACACCCAATGTAGCCCCAGGCACCCAGGCACCCCCACCCTTTGGCCTCTGTCTTCCAGCAATTTACCTGCTTGCAGCAAAGAGGGAAGAGCCTGTAAAACCAAGTAAGTCATTACCAGCTTCCCGACTTACAGCTGATTTGCAGCTGATTTGCTAAAATGAAACTGAAACTAGCTGCAAAGAGGCAAATAGCTGGGAGAGACGTAGATTTTTATTTTCTGCTGAACTGGATGCAAGGGGGTAAGCGAATAACTATAAATGTCTGTAGAATGTTCAAATTATTAGACTTATTTTTTAAAAACTGCTTTATTATTGATCTAGAACAGTGGTCTCCTACCTTGGCAATTTTAAGACTTGTGGACTTCAACTCCCAAAGCTGGCTGTGGAATTCTGGGAGTTAAAGTCCACAAGTCTTGAAGTTGCCAAGGATGGAGACCTCTAGACAACTTAACAAAATAAAGAAGTTTTTTAAAATAAATGCTTGCTCTGAAGAGGTCCAGTGCTATTGTATCTTCTTTTAAATAATAGAGAATAATGTATACTTCCAGAAATTTTAATTAATTTTAACAGCTCTGTACAAGTATAGTCTGAAATGTAACAGTGTCCTGTTTAATATTAGAGTTAAATCCTGACTTACCTTGGAGTAGATCTGGCATAATGTACATTTCTCCAATTCTTTGCTATTTCTATGGGTCAGGCACACATGCACAGAAATACACAGCAAACAGTGTATATCATCTGTGCTGTTTGCTGTTTGGCAAATTGCTTGGAGACAGAGGCCTTTTTTCCTTGTTTTCCTCCCCCAAAACTAAGGTGCGTCTTATACTCCGGTGTGTCTTATACTCCAAAAAATACGGTAACTTTTCTTGGTAAGTGATGGGTCATAAAATGAGGACCACCTGTACTATTACAGGGATGAAATCTTTGAGAAATTGGGATTTTTTTAAAAAAAAAAATCTACCATATAGCATATTTGATGACAACACATTTTATCTGTTTTTTTTAAAAAGACTATTCTGTATTTACTTAAATATATGTAAGTTATTCAAATATTTATGGAATTGAAAAATATATCTGTAATTGCCAATGTTGCAGGTGAACATGATATTGAGCTTTGACCATTAATTCCTGTACTGAATTATCCCATAGTCTTTGTTTGGTGTAATGAATTGCTCATGACATACCCTTGGAGAATAAATAATCTGGATTAATGCCAATCTGACTAATCTTTTGTCTCTTCTTTAAACCACATATCTACAAAAGATTCATTTGGGATTACCTGAAGCAATCCTCCTTCTAGTTACTGGAAGAGAACTTCATTTTAATGTCTTTAGTGTCATTGTACATATAGAGCCAAGCCAATCCAAAATTTTCTTTGAGCTTTAGAATTTAAGATTGAATCAAACCCACCTTCTGCCATGAATTCCATTAGATCAAGCATTTTGCATTTTGCAAATGGCTCTTGGAGAATTTATTTTAGAGCAGCGGTTCCCAACCTTCCCAATGCTGTGACCCGTGCCCCACCCCCACGCCCCCACTGCGACCCACACCGCCGCCGCCATTTGGGTTCTTTTACCCTCTGCGCATGCACAAAGCGTTCTGCGCATGCGCAGAGGGTAAAAGAACCCAAATGGCGGCGTCCAGGCGAAGTCTCCAGATCCAGGCAAGGTCTCCGCTCGCTTTGCGTGTTGCCTCTGGGAGGCGTGTGCCACTTCAGCAGGGCCAGGACAGGAGGCTGCCCGGAGAGAGCCATCCCCTTAGCAGAGTCTCTCCTGTCTACCTGTAGCATTCAGGGTGAAGGGATGGCTCTCTCTGGGCAGCTGCCTGTCCCGGCCCCGCCGAAGTTGCGCACGCCTTTTGCGACGGGGCTCGAAAAGCTCCCAGAGGCAACACGCAAAGCGAGCGGGGCTGGAAACTGCGATGCCCATGCCAGGATCCCCCGCCACCCAAAGTCAGGCAGAGGCACTGCGGAAAGTCCGCCAGGGCCAGGGCTCCATCTGCGGCTCTTCTCTTTATCAGCTGGGGCGCCAGCCCTCCCCCCCGTCATGTGCTCTGCTCCGGCAGGGTTGATGCTCCAAAAAAGGGTCCCTGGCTCCTAGCAAGGATGCTGCACCCTCCGTTTGTCTCCCGAAGCACGTGCAACAGAAGGACCCCCGCCTCTGCTCCAGTCCCCTCGAGCGGGAGACCTCAGGCACCGCGGTCCCAAGAGAGCAGGAGGGAATCAAGTTAGGAGGGGGAGCAGGAGGGAGTCAAGCTCCACGGGGGCGGGTGTCAGACAAGCACGGGAGGCAGGGAAAGGCGCTTCATCTGCACCGCCTTCCTGCCAATCAGAAGGGATCTCCTGCGGGCCTGTCCCTCGGCCGGGGAGGTGGGGAAAACCAGACACAAATGCCTCTCACTGAATGGCACCTCTCCCGACCAATCGGAGGGCTCAGGTGAGTTGAGCTGATATGGCCAGGCTTGTGGCAGTGGGGGGAGCTGAGCATGCCGGGGTGACCCCTGGGAAATGGTCGTTCAACCCCCAAAGGGGTCACGACCACCAGGTTGGGAACCGCTGCTTTAGAGATTACAGAAATTAATCTGTTGCAAACAAATTTCCTGTATGTTACAAGATATTATTATTGTCATTGTTGCTATTTCAATTCTAAGATAATGCTCAAACCATTTGAGTGTTTGTCTACTGAGATACTACTAAAGCAGGGCTATCAAACTTGGGGCCCATGGGCCGGATACGTCACACACTGGCCACATCCACGCCCGGTTTAGCAAAGGGGAAAAAAAGTCCCGATAAGTCACGTGATGTCACTGTGAGGATGTGAGTTTGACATCCTTGTACTAAAGGGACTTTGCTGATTCATACAGCCCTAAACTGTACAAGGTACTCTTGTTGGAGTGACAATCAAAAAAGTTATAATCTTCAGCACCTCATCTTGTACAATGCAACTGATATAAGTAGACATGTGGCCCGCTAAAGCTTATTCTCAGATAAGGACAGCAACTTCAATTTTGTTTCTTCCGCTTATTCCTACTCTTGGCTAGGAGAAACTTTTTTCTATTTGCTTCCTTTAACAGCTTTCCTTTCAATATATCTCTTTAGTATTTACAGAATGCTAGTTGTTGGCCTATCCCCATTACTTCAAAATAATTATTGCCTGACAACAAGTTTGCTCTGTTTCTCTAAGCTGTTTTCTGATGACCAGCTGTTAGTTTGACATTTTTTTCCTGCATAATTCTCCTTGTCAGATGACTCACATTTTGAAATCATCCCCATTTATTCTTTTCCTGGATAAACCACCTATTAATTAAAAAGTCAAATTAGTTTTCCCAGCTATTGTTTGGATTACCTTTCTCTTTTGCTCAAGATTTCATCTTTTTTTCTTATAGGCTGATTATTATGATTATAGGCTGATTATTATGTTCTACCCAAATAAAAGGAGTTCTGGCAAACTATCTGCCTTCCGGAGTATAAAACCTGATATACTGGTATAAAATCTGCTAAGAGAACTCTAAGTTATAGCACTATGTTATCCTCCTAACTATTTACTCCCTTCCAATAATTGTAGTGACTGATCAACATCTTTCCTTTTCACTATATGAGGTCTCCAAATTTACAATCTTTTTTTGACTACTAATTATAATATCCTATTTGATAATGTTTGCCTCATGTATAAATAAAGATGTACATAAACAATGGAACACAAAAAACAGCAATCATTTATTTAGCAGGTGACATGTTTGATATGTCACCTTGATATGGCCCAATGTCTAGAAAAGTATTCATTCTTAAAATTAACCTATCATCAGGTCCAACTGCATAAAAATTGAAATGGACCCTTTGGTGAAATCACGGAACATTCTCAGATATGTTTTCAGTACATTTTGTTTACTTGATGGCCATTAAATATTTCAATTATCTTGAAACATCATATTCCAAACATATATTTTTTGAATTATTTAATTTCACTTTTGCATAGGTGTCCTTGACTTACAAGTGTTCATTTAGTGACAATTCAAAGTTACAATAGCACTTTAAAAAGTGACTTGTGATTGCTCCTCAAACTTATGATGTTGCAACATCCACATAGACATGTACTAACCAGAGCATACAAAACATTTGCTAGACCAATTCTTGAATACAGCTCACCTGTCTGGAACCTGCACTGCAAATCAGACATCAATACAATCGAGAGAGTCCAAAAATATTTCACAAGAAGAATCCTCCACTCCTCTAATCGAAACAGAATACCTTATTCCACCAGACTTGAAATTTTGGGCTTAGATAGCTTAGAATTTTGTCGCCTTCAATCTGACCTAAATGTAGTTTATAAAATCATCTACCACAATGTCCTACCTGTCAATGATTACTTCAGCTTCAACCACAACAATACACGAGCACACAATCAAACTTAATGTAAACTGCTCCAAACTCGACTGCAGAAAATACGACTTCAGCAACAGAATGATCAATGCCTGGAATGCACTACCTGACTCTGGTTTCTTCCCCAAACCCCCAAAACTTTAACCTTAGACTGTCTATAGTCGACCTCACCCCATTCCTAAGAGGTTTGTAAGGGGCGTGCATAAGCGCACCATTGTGCCTACCGTCCCTGTCCTATTGCCTAATTTACCTGTACCTACTTTGCTAATGTTTACCAATACCTACTATCTTGTACATGTTTGACAAATAAATAAATAAAATAAAATGTGATCAAAATTCAGGTGCTTGGCAAGTGGTATATATTTGTGATGGTGTTTAGCATCCTAGAGTCATGTTATCATCACTTGCAAGTTTCCCTGAATTGCTAGAGAATGTCCTCCATTTTCTGTAACTGAGTATAAGACTGAGAAAATGAGGAGGCACATGGTTGTCAGCTCCAATTTGAGAAAAGGAATGCCTCATCCAGCTATGTTCTTTTGATAAGATGTCCCATCTGCTACTAGGAATGATGGAGACAGTTCTTTAGATTACATTTTAATGTATGTTCTACCCAAATTAACCCATATAATATTTGTGTAAGGGTGGAATGCAATTATACATTATTACCCAAATCTTCTAGAATGTTAAGATGCATTTTGCAACTCATAAAATGCTTATAAAATGTCCATGGTTTCCAATTTTGGCAAGGTATGTAACACTGTTCTAGCAGAATCCTTAGCTAATCAAAGGGCCATCTACATGCTAATGAGTTGGTGTGCTGTTTACGGATAATGTTTTCCTTTAATGCACCCTCCTGAAATGGCTTCTATTAATATCGCCAACAATAATAGTAAGGATAAATTATCCTCCTCAGAATGTATCATCTTGTTAATTAACTTTTTTTTCCCATGAGAGGTAATGAACCAAAACTACCTGCAATTAGTTGACAAAATACCTTTTAGCAGGAAGGTGTAGAGAGTTCCCCATATCAATTTGCAATAGGGTTTTTTTTAAAAAAAAAAATCTTCAATCAGCACCGGCAACAGTGAGTACTAACATTACTGGAGCCCTTTGCACCTGGTTATAACAGAATTACAGAGTTGGAAGGGACCTTGGAGGTCTTCTAGTCTAACCCCTGCTCAGACAGGAAACCCTTTAGCAGGGGTGTCAAACTCGCGTTGTCACAGATGCGTCATGTGATGTATCACAACTTTTTCCCCTTTGCTAAATCGGGTGTGGGTGTGGCCAGTGTGTGACGGATCTGGGCCATGGGCCGTGAGTTTGACAGCCCTGCCCTATAGCATTTCAGACAAATGGTTGTCCAGGCTCTGCTTAAAATAGATGATATTTAAGATGAGATATAAAAATAAAAAGTGCTAGTTGGATTGGAAAGATAGTCATATGTTTTCTCAGTACTATAAAAGCTCCCCCCCAAAAAAAAAAGACAATGAAGGGAAGGAAAGGGCTCACATGCTTGCTAATATATTACTTTCTGAACATAAAGATTATAATTGGCATGGCTTGCTCAGCATTCAACAGTATTTATAATAGCCGCGTAACCATGCTGTTCCCATAGGCAGGTACACATGAGTGGCACAGTGCAAAAGTGACAAAAATGTGTTATGATATTATCATAAGTATGAAAAGGCTAAATTTGCATTGTGACATCATGACACACTCTTTGTTATTTTGCCATCACTTGTGCGTATAACAGATGCCTGTGGCTGCATCTTGCCTTGTTCATATTTCAATTATGAAGATAATTGATGGTGGTTGCACCATCCTGTTAGCCCACCAGGCTGTACTGTTTGGTATTCCTTGTGAAAATAATGCATCAGCACATGAATAACATATAAATAATTTCTTTGACATATATAGGGTTCATACTTAACTGATTTTTAACCCATACTGTGTTCCTTTTGTTTTAAGCACAGCAATGATCCACCTTTTTTTATAAACACTGATGATACCAGAGGTAGGGTCCTCCCGGTTCGGACAGGTTCTATAGAACTGGTAGTAACTTGGCGGCCTGGGTTACTACAACAGGCAGCGAACCAGGCCTGCCACGCCCCCAAGCCGGTTCTCTCGGCAGCGCTGTAGGTGCCGCCATCTTGTTTTTAGCTTCTGCGCATGCGCAGAAGCTTTTTTTAAGTACTGCACATGCGCATGTGCACTGTGCAATGTGTGCATGCCCCAGAGGCACGTCCCTGAGTGAACTGGCAGCAAAGAAAACTGGAACCCACCCCTGGATGATACATATAGAGCTTACGTATTGCCACTAGTATTTCCAATTCAGTATTTTCCAAAAGTGCTGGGAGCATATTTCTCAGTTTACTATTTATGTTTCACTTTTCATTCATATGCATGATATTCTCTTCAACCAAAACTTGCTCAGTTTTAGGAACATGGCTGAGAGTTCTAGAAAGTTTTAGAAAGTTCTCTGATGAGAGAGAGAAGGGGGGGGGAGAAGAGAGAGAGATTTTCATTTAACAGATTGCTTTTATCCAAGTGTTTATCCAAGCCTTCATCTTGTTTGCAGCTGTTTCTTGGAATTTTGCATTTAATATATTGACTGCTATGTGTTCCAAACCAGAAAATATGCAATTTATAAACATAAAAACTTAAGTATTTCAATGAAATTAAGATTAAAATTAGGTGAAAGTTCTATTCCCACTCCTATCAATGCATGGACAAACTTATATATTCATCTTTCTCTTAATTAGTTCAGTTTAGTTTGGAGATGGGAGTTAGTATATATAATGAATGCTCCTGAAAGTTAGCCTTTGTTGAGCTTACCTTTGACTCTTTGTGTTTCGAAAGCTGAACATTATAAATAATTGAATTATAATATAAACTGGAGAAGCATCCCTGGCTTCTCTTTTTATTCAAGCAAGCCTCCAGATTCATTCCATACTGCAAGTTCATAAATCATAGAACTGTAAATTGTTAAACAGTCACATATCCTTTTGCCTTACCATCTATCCTAAGATATAACATGCAGTAATTTTTTACAGTTTCACAAATCTGAAAACTCAGCAAACTACCCAGTTATTTGGGGTTTAACTGTCAATAAGGTTTGTCTCCAAATTCATACAAAGTTGTCTATAGTAGATTAAACATTTGAAAAGGTTGTTAGTGAATATAATTAAGAAGGATGATTCTGAAATTGATATTAGAGTGATCAATCTTAGATTGTATTTGTTTCCATGACTTTAGATATTAAAACAGAAGAAAGCTCATTTGATTAATTTTTAAAAATTATGCCCACCATTAACAACCCATTAAATCAAATTTACTTTTGCAGATAAACCAATCTCCCAAATTAATTCACTCACTTTCTTTGCCAGTTTCAGTTTTTTTTAAAGGGTTAATATTTTTTTTGTAAGCTGTTACCCACATCTTTAAAATTGATGAATAAAGTGAAAGGACGGTAATCATTAGTATATACTTTCACAGTCAGTTCTCCTTAGAGAATATTCTCTTTTTGAAAGATAAATGCTGGGTTATTATCCTTTGCTACAGAAATCTGAGCCATTATATAACAACAAAGAGTTAGTATTTCCTGTATGTCTTTGCTGCTATTTAGTGGTCATCCAGATTTTTATAATTTAGATGTGGTAGTGTAGAGTTCTACAGAGATAACTTAGATGCAAAAGTGGTTACAGAAACAAAAAACATGTATTAAGCTTGAGGTATAGAGAAAGGCCTTTTTTCATGAATTGCAACATAACCTGACTACTTTTTTTGGTGTGACACCAAATATAATATATAAAATAAAGTGGGTATCAGGAAATTTTTACATTACTTTATTTACATGATTTTACAGTAGATAACGTTGAAATTGCACTACGTAACCTAAAGCCATCTCTATCTATTGGCCCTAATGGTTTATATGCCTACTTCTTAAAAAAGTTTGCCACTGCCATAGCTGACCCTCTATGCACAATCTATGAGGTATCTTTCAGAACTAGCTCCTTGCCCAACCTATGGTCATTAGCCACAGTCATACCTATCTTTAAAAAGAGAGACCCTAGTCTAGTAGAAAATTACAGACCAATCTCATTGTGTTGCATCACCTGTAAAGTCATGGAATCAATTATAAACCAATCCATCGCCCTCCACTTAAAGACAAACAACCTGCTTTCTAACAAGCAGTTTGGTTTCAGGAAAAATTTGTCCTGTAATTTGCAACTCCTACACTGCAGAAACATTTGGACCACACATCTTGACCAGGGTAAAGCAATAGACACAATTTACGTAGACTTCTGCAAAGCCTTTGATTCAATGGTGCATGACAAACTACTGTTAAAACTAAGTTCTTATGGCATTTATGGATCCCTGCACAAATGGATAGCCACATTCCTTTCAAACAAGCAATAAGTATTCAAAATAGGGAGGGCCCTATCAAATCCAGCACCAGTTAACAGCGGTGTCCCCCAAGGCAGCGTTCTAGGACCCACACTTTTTCTGCTTTACATCAACGACCTATGCGATCATATTAAAAGCATCTTCGCTGATGATGTAAAATTATTTAACACAACTGACAATGCTGCTGCCCTACAAAGCGACCTTGACCATGTGTCAGAATGGTCGCACATTTGGCAACTCCAAATCTCAACTACTAAATGCTCTGTCCTACACATTGGCAATAAAATTCAGAACACCAAATACAAATTGGATGGAAACAACCTTGTAGATGACCCTCACTCTGTCAAGGACCTAGGAGTACTCATCTTAAACGATCTAAGCCCCAGAGCTCACTGTAACAGCATTGCCAAAAAGGCATTAAGAATTGTTAACGTAATCTTGTGAAGCTTCTTCTCTGGTAACATTGTATTGCTACCTAGTGTATACAAAACCTTTGCCGGACCAATTCTTGAATACAGCTCATCTGCCTGGAATCCACACTGTATATCAGACATTAACACGATTGAGCGGATCCAGAAGTATTTCACGAGAAGAGTACTCCACTCCTCTACTCACAATAGAATCCCTTATGCCACCAGGCTTGAAATTTTGGGCTTGGACAATCTGGAACTGTGCCGCTTGCGGTCTGATCTAAGCATAGTACACAAAATTGTCCACTACAATGTCTTACCTGTCAATGACTTCTTCAGCTTCAATCTCAATAATACACAGGCAAACAATCGATACAAACTCAAGGTAAACCGCTCCAAACTCAATTGCAGAAAATACGACTTCAGCAACAGAGTGGTCAACACCTGGAATGCTCTACCTGACTCCGTTGTTACAGCCTCAAACCCTCACAGCTTCAACCTTAAACTGTCTACTGTGGACCTCACCCGATTCCTAAGAGGTCCATAAAGGGGGTGTGCATAAGTGCACCAGCGTGCCTACCGTCCCTGTCCTACTGTCCCCATTTATTTGTATTCATTTCCTTCATTCATGTCCATGTTCATATTCATACCTGCTATCTTGTACATAAATAAATGTACAAATGTTTTTATAAATAAATAAAAATGAATAAAATTTCTTATTTTAGAGCAGAGTTTATGTGCTCTGCTTCCCTCTTATGACGTGGGTTCAATGTAAAAACTCAGCTTAGGAGGACAACATGTCATTAAAAATGAAAAGTGAATAAATAAAGCAAATAAGTAAGTCAAGTAATAAAAAAGAGGCAAAACATACTATACAATATAAGACAGGCAGGTTAGCTACATAAGCTTATATCAGATAATATTTTCATACACACAAACACACATACAGCACACACACACATACCATAATAGCTACTGCAGATAATTCCCATTATTATTGTGTCCCAATTTAGGAGAAAAGTTTGCAGGTGAGAGAGTATGTTTACATTACACTGCAGATTAGCCCAGTATAGACATGCTACTTTCAATACAGAAGGCACAATTTAGAGTATTATATGAAAACCTAGTCCAATCTTTATAAAGATCAAATCTGATGTGTTTTTTCTTTATGGTGGGAATGGGGGAAGATAGCCTGGAAAAGGTTGATTGTGGCAGCAATATATTATTTAAAGGCTAGAAGGACTTGCAAAGAATATAAATGTGTGTGTGCATGTATACACATACTCTAAATATGCACACACACACACTGCAGGTTTTGTGTATAGTTCTAGTAAATTTCCCTGCTATGAAGAAGCCAGGTTTCTTGTATTTTATCCAAAGAACAAAGAAGCCATTCCCAAGCCAGTCAGTTCTACTATTATACAAAGGAATGACAGAAGGTCATATATATGGAAATCAATCAATCCTCTCTGATCCTGGCATTCCCCAAATGTGGTAAACTACATCTGCTTGAATTAGCAGTTGGCATGTTGACAACCAAGCTGACTGGGAATTTAATGCATCTGAAAGGTTCCATGTTGGAGGAATTGTTTTTCCAAACTAAGTTTTCCCACAAGGTGGAACAGAACTCCTTTGGGGAGGTCCAAACAGAGTTCAGGGCAGATGCAAAAAAAAAAACTTTTTAGTTACATTGTTACAATAAATCTACCTTACCCAATTTTTCATTCTTGCTTTCATGGTTCATTTGTGTTCATTTTGGTGTTTGGATTTTAGTGGAGTTATGTCCGTTACACTGAATGGAGGTATGATGGCAAAAAGTTAGGAACTCCTGTTGTAAACTATTGTTCTAAATTATTCATATTTTAAGTGCCATGAATTACTCTACCAAGTACTTAAGGTACAAAGCATAAAAGAATGGAAAATTTAAAATTTCAGTGACCTATTTATTTCAGCTAGACTAACGAATCATATTTGTAGTATGCTTATCATCAGTTGAGAATATTGTTTTACGACATAGATACCCTATATTATATGAAGCTGCTGAGAACAGGTAATCTGACATTTTTAACTACTACATAGTTGCATTTTCTCTTTTTTTTATTTTTCTCTGAAATATTTCCAATTCTGTTATTAGTCTCTTTTGTCCACTTATGGATTTCTTATTTTGTTAGATATTACTGCTACAGTATTAGTTGTTAGATATTACTAACTACAGTGAACCATATTCAGGAAATTAAAGTTTAGGATGCTAATGGGTTGTTAAATTGTATTCCTAAAATTAGATTTTTAGTTGACTAAAGGTGACTATGGACTTCAAGGTGAGGAAAATGTGATAGATGTCTCTGAATGTAGATGTCTCCAAATAGAGGACAAGAGATTGCCCACTCTCCAAGGGAACTGCTTGCACTGCGAGATGCCCCCCCCTCGCGGCGATGGCCCCCTGTATTATCAAGGGCCTTCCTCGATGACGGGCTTTGGAGCCCTGAGAGATGGCATGCAACAAAAAAGGGTTTAAGAGGATTTTGTTTAAATTAATGTATAAATATGTTTTAAGGGGAATTGGGAATACAACCAAGGGGGATTGGGGGGGAAATCCTCCTAGGCTGGCACATAGCCCGGCAGGGGGTAACGAGCGAGAGGATGTTGGGTGAGGGATTGGGGAGCAGTCTATGGAAAATGGACATTTGAATGAGGGTTGTGCCATCAGCACGGTGATGGGAAGGGGCAGATATGGAATCGGGAGCAAGAGACCATATCATGTATGGGGGGTGCGCACTCGCTGCTTAAAAGCGACTGCGCATCCCGGTCTCTACAGCTCACCCCGGATACTGAGTGGCTTAGATACTCAGGACCCGAGTCTTCGGCTGATGCTATGCAATGCCAGGTCCATGGTAAATAAAGGCCCCCTCATTCACGATCTTATTGTTGAGGGGGGAATGGACCTGGCGGGTATCACGGAGATACCCTGGTTGGGGCCGGAGGGAGGTGTCCCTCTGGTGGAGATTTGCCCACCAGGTTTCAGAGCATTCCATCAGCCGAGGGCTCAGGGAAGGGGCGGGGGGTGGCGGTTGTTATTAATGAGGGTCTTGGGCCAAGGGAGATCACTGTGCCACAGATAGCTGGTTGTGAGTCCCTCCTTGTGAAATGGGGCCATGGGGTTCAGAAGGGCTTGCTGCTTACATACCTGGCTCCCTGCCGTGTAGCAGCTGCCCTGCCTGAGCTACTCAACACAATAGCCACGGTGGCGGTTGACACACCCAGGCTTTTGGTCATGGGAGATTTCAACCTGCCATCCGTTGGTGAAACATCTGAGTTGGCTCGGGAGTTCTTGGCTTCCATGATGGCCACGGACCTAACCCAGTTAGTTCATGGCCCCACACATGAGGGAGGACACACTCTAGACTTGATTTTTGTCTCTGGCCAGTGGTTGAGTGGTCTTGATATAGGGGATGTAGTCATTAAACCCTTGTCATGGTCAGATCACTCACTCCTTCACCTAGACCTCCATACCGCTTCCCCACGCCGCAGGGGGGCGGAACCAGTTAGATGGGTCCGCCCCAGGCGCCTGATGGACCGGATAGGTTCCAGACGGAGCTTGGGCCACTTCCTGATGATCTAGCCCTCAACTCGGCCGAGGACCTGGTTGCCGCCTGGGACAGGGCGGCCGGTGAGGCCTTGGACCGAGTTGTGCCTTTGCGGCCTCTGACTCAGCTGTGATCCCGCTCGGCTCCCTGGTTTACTGAGGAGCTGAGGGAGATGAAGCGCCGGAAAAGATACCTAGAGAGCGGTTGGAGGGCCAGTCTCTCTGAATCTGATCGAACACTGGTAAGGTCGCATATTAAGACCTACTTAGTGGCGATAAAAGCGGAGAAATCAAAGTATTTTTCCGCTCTTATCGCGTCATCAGAGAATCGTCCAACAGCCCTGTTCAGGGTGACCCGTTCCTTACTCCATCAAGAAGCGCGGGAGGATCCCCTGGAAGGCAGGGCTGAGGACTTTGGATGATATCTGCATGACAAAATCGCTCGGACTCAGGGGGAACTGGACTCCAACTGGGTGGATACGGACGCGGTGACAGGGAATAGTCTTGAGAACGTTATCTGGGAAGAGTTTGACTCGGTGACCCCTGAGGATGTGGACAAGATTCTGGGGAGGCTCAGTGCAGCCACATGTTTATTGGACCCGTGTCCCTCCTGGTTAGTGCTGGCTACCCGGGAGGTTACACGAGGCTGGCTCCAGGGAATTATTAACGCTTCTTTGGGGGAGGGTTACTTCCCCACGGCTTTGAAAGAAGCGGTGATGAGGCCTCTCCTCAAGAAGCCCTCCCTGGACCCAGCAATTTTAGCTAACTATCGTGGCGAAGGTTGTTGAGAGTGTGGTCGCATGACAGTTTCCCCAGTACTTGGAGGAATCATCATACCTAGATCCGTTCCAGTCGGGTTTCAGGGCCGGGCACAGCACGGAAATGGCATTGGCTGATGATCTCTGGAGGGCTCGGGACAGGGGTTGTTCCTCTGTCCTGGTCCTATTAGACCTCTCAGCGGCTTTTGATACCATCAACCATGGGTATCATGCTGCACCGGCTGGAAGAGTTAGGGATAGGGGGCACCGTTTTTCGTTGGTTCTCCTCCTTTCTCTCCAACCGGTCGCAGTTTGTATTGGCAGGGGGGCAGAGGTCATCCTCGAGGCCTCTTACATATGGAGTGCCCCAGGGGTCGATTCTCTCGCCCCTTCTGTTCAACATCTATGTGAAGCCGCTGGGTGAGATCATCCGTGGCTTTGGGGTGAAGTACCATCAGTACGCCGATGATACACAGCTGTACATTTCCACCCCAGGCCACCCCAATGATGCCCTTGAAGTGATGTCCCGGTGCCTGGAAGCTGTGCGGATCTGGATGGGGAGAAACCGACTCAGGCTCAATCCTTCCAAGACGGAGTGGCTGTGGTTCCCAGCGTCTCGATATAGTCAGATGATTCCATCTCTGACTATCAGGGGCGAGTCTCTAGCCCCTGCCGAAAGGGCTCACAATCTGGGTGTCCAGGGCGGCCTTTTATCAGGTCCTCCTGATACGCCAGTTGCGGCCCTTTCTGGATCAGGATTCCCTGTGCACAGTCACCCATGCCCTGGTCACGTCGCGTCTGGACTACTGTAATGCTCTCTACATGGGGCTCCCCATGAAGAGCACCCGGAGGCTTCAACTGATCCAGAATGCAGCCGTGCGGGTGGTTTTGGGAGCTAATTGGCGCTCCCATATAACACCCCTCCTGCGCGAGCTGCACTGGCTTCCGGTGGTCTACCGGGTGCGCTTCAAGGTGCTTGTTACTACCTTTAAAGCACTCCATGGCATTGGACCTAGGTATCTCCGAGACCGCCTGCTGCCACAAACTGCCTCCCATCGACCAGTGCGCTCCCACAGAGAGGACCTCCTCGGGGTGCCATCAGCCAAGCAGTGTAGGCTGGTGATGCCCAGGGGGAGGGCCTTCTCTGTGGGAGCACCCACCTTCTGGAATCAGCTCCCCCCAGACTTAAGAACCATTCACGACCTGTCCACCTTCCGCCATGCCCTCAAGACGTATTATTTTTATCAAGCCGGGCTGGCGTGAAAAAGTTTTTGGGGTTTTTTTTTAAATTTTAAGATTTTACTAAATTTTAATTGTATTAAATTAGGGCCACATAGAATATTTTCTTTTAAATGTATTTTAATGTTTATATTGTATTTTTTACTTGGCTGTTCACCACCCTGAGTCCCCTGGAGAAGGGCGGTATATAAATTTAATTAAACTAAACTAAACTAAACTTGTACCCCAGCTGTGTCTGAGCACAAGAAGGTAACAAAGTGTAATCGTATGGGGGTGGGGACAATCTTGGGAAACTAGGAGAAGAAATGACACTTAGGGAATGATCAGACAAATGAGGGGAGGAACCCACAGCTAATTACAGGCAAAGAAAAAACTTAGAAAGCATCTGTCCTAATTTATGAGTGGTAAAAGAAAAGGTAGGATGTTTGCACTTTCAAACTTGCAAAATTCTGTTAATGCAGCCCTATGATAAAGTAGAATTAGCTCATCTTGTTATGTTTCCTGCCATGTCTACTTGGGAAGCTGACAGAAATCTATCAAAAACTCATATGTGGCAGAGTCTGTAAGGACACTAAATTCATCTAACCTAACTTTTTAAATCATTTTTAGATTCAATTAGCTTGAAGTTAAAGGAGGTCTTCCAAACAAGTCCAAAAAATCTATTTGGTGAATAAAACTTCATCCCAAAATAGAAGAAAAATTATATTGCAGTTGAAAGAATTGAACATAAAATAAATGGGAAAGCTTAAGAAACAGTTAAATGGATTAATGGGCAAGACAAATTTGGAATAATAAGACTTTTATTAAGAGCTTTGAAAAATTGAATAAATAAAACATTTTCAGGGAATTGTTTAATCTGTAAGAAAAGAGATTATTGATAGAAAGAAACTTTAGATTTTGTGAATACAGAAATGGAAACACTAAAGGGGACGACAGTTCCAGTGGAAACTTGCAAAATGATAGATAAAGATATAATGCTCAAAATATTTCAATGGATTTAGAACTGGGAGAGAAACACAACTAAACTGATAGCAATAATTTTAACATCTAGCCACCTTTTTTTTAAAAAAATATTTTAACAAAGTTAAGGATGTAAAACATGTGGAAGAGAAAATCCCAAATGGTATAGAAATATTGGAAAAGGGAGAAAATGGTGGATTAAAAAACAGAAATCACTGTTAGAATGGAAATACAAATTACAAATCAATAAAATTAATAAAAATAGACAAAAGGTATTAGATCCTTGAAAAAATATTTGAAATGGGAGAAAGTTACAATGGCAATTAATCTGTAAGACAGCAGCCTGATGAATGAAATATTAAGACTGTTAAAGGTAAAAAGGAGAAATATAAAGTCATTCTATTTAATCAGGGTTAAAATAACTACCGGTATCTTTATAAAATTCTGAAAACCCCTTAATGACTTTCTGCCAATATCTGGATAGAAAGGAAGGGGTTGGGGATTATGGGAAGAAGAGAATCGTGTATGTTCCCACATATGGGTTGGTAAACTATTAATTTGCTTTTATTTATTGCAAGGAATACAGGGAGTTGCTCCTTTAAATATTATTATTTTTTCTTTCTTTTCCTTTTTTCCTCTGTCATTTAAAAATATTTTCATTTTTGTATTTGTATTTCTTCTATTTTTATTATTTTTATTTATTTCTGACTATTATTTTTCAGTATTGGAAAATTCTTCAATAATAGGTATTTTAAAAAATAAAGGTTATGGAGGAAGTGTTTGTATCAAACTCTAATGATTAACTCAACCAAATTTGTTAACTCTCAGCCTTTAAATGGGCTTTGTCAGTTCTTAGTCTTTGAATTGCCTTTGTATCAATGGAGAAGCATGTTCAGATGGTATAATTTTATATGGTCTCAGTTCAGTATGTTGATTAAAAATTCTAATGTTTTGTACAAATAAAATGTAGCTATTGTTATACTATAGCAGGGATGGCGAACCTATGGCACGCGTGCCACAGGTGGCACGCGGAGCCATATCGGAGGGCATGCGAGGCGTTGTCCTGTCAGCTCCAGGGCAAACCGGAAGTTCGGAAAAACACACTTCTGGTTTGCCGTTGTGCTGGTTTTTGCATTCCGGAGGGTTCAGGGAAGCTTCCTGAAGCCCCGGAATGCAAAACACGACGAAACGGGCAAACCGGAAGTTCGGAAACCGCACTTCCGGTTTGCCATTGGGCTGTTTTTAGCACTCTGGAGGGTTCAGGGAAGCTTCCTGAAGCCCCGGAATGCAAAAAATGATGAAACGGACAAACCGGAAGTGCGGTTTCTGAACTTCCGGTTTGCCCGTTTCGTCGTTTTTTACCATCCCAGGCACTGGTAAGGCCTTTGCGCAGGGGTGGGGGTGTGTGCACATGCGCAGGGGGCAGCATGGGGGGGTTGTGCGCATGCGGGGGGAGGGAATGGGTGTGGGTACGTGTGCACACGCTAGCGCACGTACCCCCCCTTTTGACACGCGAACCAAAAAAGGTTCGCCATCACTGTACTATAACATAGAAAAGTGATGAATTGTATCTGTATTTTTTTGTTTTTAGTGTTTATTTTTTGGTTTTCCTTTTGATTTGCATTACTGGGCGTTTCTCCCAAATGTATCATTTCTAATAATATACATATATTCTAATCAGGGGCGGGTTCCTAATTTTTTTACTACCACTCTGTAGGCATGGCTTATTTTGTGGGTGTGGCTTGCCAGCCATTTGACTGGGTGGGCATGGCTTGCCGGCCATATATTAGTTATTTCAGAGAGATGTTACTACTATTTTTGCTATTTTATACCTTACATGAAAAGTTTTGCATACAAAGTGCATGTTACACCATGGCAACACAGCAACCTTTATATGCAGAAAATGCTATAGTTAAAAGACAAGCAAGTCTCATACAGCATTTTTCGTTTCAGCCATGGATTCCTTAGACAAAAATATTGAGGACTGTTAAAAGAACAGTATCTTTTAACAGTCCTCAATGTTTTTATCTAAAGAATAACATATAAAACTGTATAAAATTAACAGTATAAAAGGTTAATCATTCGGAAAACGCCCACTTTGGGAAGCTTTAGGCAAAAGCGAAGGAAAAGTGTCAAATGAGAGCTTCTTATTTTCAAGCGAAGGGACGGGAAAAGACTTAATTGTCAGGTTTCTGGGCATGCGCAGAAGAAATTTTTTTTTTAAATCTAATTTTTTTTAAATGGCAGCGCCCAGGCACCGGCAACCGACCGCACCGGTACTGTGATGTCACCAGCGGGCCGCTACCGCTGCTATAGAGTGGACCGCACCGGTAGGAACCCACCACTGATTCTAATATACATATATATATATATACATATATATATGTATGTGTATATGTATATATATATATATATATATATATATATATATATATATATATATATATATATATATATATATATATATATATATATATATATATATATATATATATATATATATGTATATGTATACATATATATATATATACATATGTATATGTATATGTACTTAGACCCATAGTCAGCTCCATAGGCTCACCACTACAAAACCTAGCCAAATTTCTCGCAAAACAACTACAACCTTATGCAGAATCCATCACCTCATATGTAAAAAACTCATTCCAGTTCATAGAGATCATAAAGAAACAAAACTTACAGCCCAGCGACCTACTCGTGAGCTTCGATGTCATATCCCTCTTCACCCAAGTGCCAATCAAAGAAGCCTTGACAGCTATCCAAAACAAATACAACCCCCCCAAGCACATCTTAGATCTGACCAACCACTGCCTATCCAACACATACTTCATCTATAACGGACAAAAATACAAACAAATGGAAGGAGCACCCATGGGATCACCCCTCTCACCTGTCATTGCTAACCTCTATATGGAACACTTTGAAACCCAAGCTCTAGAAAAATCTGATCACAAACCCAAACTCTGGCTCAGATATGTAGATGACACCTTCATAATCTGGCCACACGGGAAAGAAAAACTGGACAACTTCCTCATACACCTCAACAGCCTACACCCCAAAATACAGTTCACCATGGAAACAGAAGCTAACAACCAACTTCCCTTCCTGGATGTCTTAGTCTACAAGAAATCCAATGGCTCCCTAGGACACACCATCTACCAGAAGAAAACCCACACTAACCGCTATCTGCACGCACTCTCACACCACCACCCAGCACAGATCAACTCTGTAGCCAAGACACTCATCTCCAGAACAAAACGCCTAGCTGACGAACAACACCTAAAAACTGAACTAAATACTCTCACTAACGTACTAGCATCCAATGGATTCCAAAGAAATAAGATCACCAACCTAATCCAAAAAGAAACCCCCACTAAAATCCAAGACAGAGAACAAGAAAACGGCAAAGCCCTCCTCCCATACATAAAAGGCACCACAGACAGAATCAGCAAGATCCTCCACAAACACAACATCAAGACAGCATTCTGCACAAACCGAAAAATATCCACCATCCTAAGAAACCCCAAAGACAAAATTGAGTTAGAAAATCAAGGAGTATATGAAATTCCATGCACCGCCTGCCCCACTACATACATTGGACAAACCAACAGAAGAATAAGTGCACGCATTGAAGAACACAAGAACACAGTCAAAAAAGATGAACCAACTTCTTCCCTGGTCCAACATTTCAAAGCCACAGGACATGAAATTGACTTTAAAAAGACCAGAACTATCGCCAAAACTGAACACTTTAACAACAGAATAATCAGAGAAGCCATCGAGATAGAAAAACGCCCACACAGCATGAATAAACGAGATGACACCTCCTGCCTACCAGCCATTTGGAAACCCGCCCTTATTGACAAATGAGTCCCTAACACAAAGAATGACACCAGACCCACACTCACGAAAACCACACAGGATGTCACCACCACACATCCATGCAATAAGCAAACCCAAACCCACACCAATGAGGCACGACCACAAACCAGAAGCCATACTACAGTTGCATCATTAGCCACTTTAAACCCCTCCAATCCATACATGAAGCAAACTGACACCCTCCATGAAGATGTGGCACGACCAAGAACCAGAAGCCAAACAGCAGCAATGCAGCTCACCAGCTCAAATGCCCCTGCAAGTCAGACTAACCTAAGAACACTCCCAGCCAATCAGAGCACAGCTAACCCCCCAGCCAATCAGAGCACAGCCAAGCCCCCAACCAATCAGAACACACCTCCAACCAATCAGAACACAGCCAAGCTCCCATCCTATCAGTTCAAACCTCCACTGGCAGTTAAAAGGAAGAAACAGCAGCAATCTCACATTGCTCCTAGAAGCAGGAAGCAGAAGACACCAGCCTGAAGATGATGAATGAGACTTCATTGAAACGTCGCCAAGACACTTCCAATTTCATGCGGGAGAAAACCCGAATACCCAAAGACCTACATACAAACACCCGCGAAAACCTCAGAAAACAAATATATATATATATATATATATATATATATATATATATATATATATATATATATATATATATATATATATATATATATATATATATATATATATATATATGTACATATACATATATATACATATATATATATATATATATATGTACATATATATATATATGTACATATACATACATACATACATACATACATACATACATACATACATACATACATACATACATACATATATATATATATATATATATATATATATATATATATATATACATACATACATACATACATATATGTAGGTCTTTGGTTATTCGGGTTTTCTCCCACGTGAAATTGGAAGTGTCTTGGCGACGTTTCGACGAAGTCTCATTCGTCATCATCAGGCTGGTGTCTTCGGCTTCCTGCTTCTAGGAGCAATGTGAGATTGCATCTGTTTCTTCCTTTTTATATATAAACTCGCTAAAATATTTTGTAACTTAATAAAACGTGTTTTATTTTATAGTGTCAGAATTCAGAATGTATTCTCCCTTTAAAGGCATGCTTTTGAAGTCACAGAAAAGGTCAGCGGTTCAAATCTCACCGGCTCAAGGTTGACTCAGCCTTCCATCCTTCCGAGGTAGGTAAAATGAGGACCCAGATTGTTGGGGGCAATATAAATAAACATTGCTTACTGGTGTAAACCACTTAGAGAGTGCTTGTACTGTGAGGCGGTATATAAATCTCACAAAATAAATAAATAAATAAATAAATAAATAAATAAAAGGTTCTAAATAAAGCATGGAAAAGATGGGTAGGTATCATCACATCAACAAGCAATTTAAGCATATATTCTACTTTAGTCATCAATCACTGTCTCTCCCTATTTTCTAGCTTACACACACACACACACACACACACACACACACACACACACACACACACACACACACACACACACACACAATTTCCATTTAACCGGTACTGATGTATATGTTTGTGCGCACTGAGTATAATCAATAAATTATTGTTGGTAGTTTCAGTAGACCAGATTATTTCTTTGGTTTGCTAGTTTTGCATGACTTTCTGGCAACTTTCCTATGGTTTGC
The DNA here is from genome assembly GCA_023053685.1 of Diadophis punctatus similis. Classification (NCBI taxonomy): domain Eukaryota; kingdom Metazoa; phylum Chordata; class Lepidosauria; order Squamata; family Dipsadidae; genus Diadophis; species Diadophis punctatus. The sequence continues at coordinate 36,681,690 of JALIGW010000001.1, read as the reverse complement.
TTCTAATCTAACCTGAAAATCTATTTTCTTTCTCTATGGTAGTTTGCATCTGAGATTTTTTGCTCATGAAAATATATAGTTTCATAATGTAGGAAATAGGATCTCGAACAGCAGTGGGTTGCTCCCGGTTCAGACCGGTTCTAACAACTGGTAGCGCTGGCAGTGGGAGGCTCCGCCCACCCAACCAGGATGCTTCTGTGCATGTGCAGAAGCATCGCACGTGCGTGCAAGCATGCATGTGAACCGGTAGCAAAGGATTTTAGAACCCACTACTGATCTCGAACCATAATGTCATGGAGAAAGATGTAATTTCTTTCTCTTCTTGCTAATCCTATATAATCCTTTATTTTTTTTGTTAAGTACATTTTCATTTTCTAAAGCTTTTATACATACATATTTTAGAAAAATGTTTAAATTAAACAAAGCTTTAAAGCATAGAAGAGATTGCCCCAAGTAAACCCATTATACAAATTATGAACCAAAAGAAAGCTTTAAAAAGATCTACCTTATATTTTATACTTATCAATTGTCACTGGCTGACTAATAAATGCACTATAATAATATGATCAGTATAAAATATTACTGTAAAATATCACAAAATCTCTGCCACAATTACACATATTGTTCTGTACTTTGATTAGTAGAAAATATTGCCTTTTTCAAAACAGATATTTTCATAAGAGACAATCATTTGTTGATATCTGGAATAACATCATATTTCTAATTTCTCAACATGATTCCTTTAGCCACTCTTCCCCCCCCCTCCCCTGCATGATAAAACCATAATCCTGGATAAACAGATTCCAAAACTTTGATATAAAGTTTAATGTTACGTTGACATCTTTACAATTTAAGATTTTTCAATAAATGAGTTTATATACATTAATACACTATCCCCAAAATATAGTGGTAGGTTGCTGCCGGTTCGGACCGGTTCGCCCATACCAGTGGCAGAAATTTGCCCTTGCTCGCCAAACCGGTAGCGATGGCCAGATGGCCACGTCCCCGAATCAGTCCTCCGGTCACCGCTCCTTGAAAGCGGCTGGGAAAGAACCCTCTGTGCATGCGCACAGGCAAAACGTGCACTTCCGATGCGAACCGTTAGGGAAGGTAAGTAGAACCCACCCCTGCCAAAATATATTAAATAATAACATGATCAAATCCTATGAGTCAGTGAACCCTCAATGTTTTTACACCAACAGCATCGAAAATCTGATGCCTATCCTTTGAAATATCCTTTGGAGAATAATTTCCCATAATTCTACTAGACACAGAAGAGAAAAATAGGAAGGTATTTTTTTCAGAATGAATAATCTATATCAGAGTAATTTATCTGAATATTTTCAGCATTTTCAGTATCCAATAAAATGTAATTAAATTTTAAAAAATCAGTTCATATTTCAACAAATTTAGATTATTATTAAGACCAGTACAAATGCACCTGCTTCAAAATTTTCCATCCTAAGCCGTCTCAAGTCCCTTTGACTTGTACAGCATATTCTGCAATACTCCCTCCCAGAGTACCTCTAATTGGCTAGAAGTTCATCACTCCATTTAGCACTGACATCTCCCAGAGGACACCCTCTTGGTTTCTGTTCAGGCTTGGTGAAGTATATTATCCTTATTTTTCCACCCATTGGATATAGTTTCCCTTTCCTCCCCCCCCCCCCCCCCGGTCTTTAACTTGCAATGTAGACATATTGGAATATAACTACAAAATCTCAAGAGATGTTACTTTGCTTCCATGAAGATGAACCATCACTCTTTCCTGACTACAAAGTTTCCATGGTCTTGCCGGGGAGAGTAGGAATGAAGAAACAACCAATTTCTTTGCTTCTAGGATTATCGCATCGAAGCAATAATGATACGGGGTGGGATGTGGCCAACCAGTGAGATTTATTTTCCCTGCACAGACGGGAAGGGGAAGAAGCAAGGAATCAGCCACAGTGACTGGAGTGCAGCCTAAGTACTATTCTAGCCCCATTGCTGAACCGCTGAAATCTAGACTGGAATTTTTAACATCAGCTTTATATCAGTGTCAGGAACTGCTGGGAACAGTCCACAAGAGAAACATCTAAGCCTACCATGAAGGCTTAGCTTAAATATATTGCACATCTTTGATAATAACAGAGTGATCTACAGTACATGGTTGGACAGCTTTCCACACAGCTTTTATTGTTAATTTTATTGTTATAGTGCACAGTAATAGTAGATGATGATAAGTAGATATAGTCTAGTACTAGATCTCAGGGTAATTTGTGGTAGATTGCAACAACAGATAAGGATATTTGGATAGAAAAAGTAACTCTTTATACTATATGAAGTTGTGCTAGAGAATTCACTAATGTGCCTTATAGAAAGGTGTTATAAAAATAGATGTGGGGCAAATTATCAAATACTGCTAATCATATTGTCTATACACATACACAAACACACCCAAACAAACACACGAGATAATACAGATAATACCCTTTAAATGATAGTTGTGGAAAACAAGGCATTGGAGAGGAACATAAGCAGACGTTTGTTACTGGTCTTACAGTATGTTGTGCCTGTGGATTTGCCCTAAACATCTATTTGGTGATTATAAATGGTGGCTTGGATTATGTAGTATTTTGCTCTGATCCAACAGAGCTCCAAAGCACTTAAACTGCTAAAACAAAGAGAGATCAGGGAGAAATCAAACTGGACTATATCTTGAAATATGCATTTTTTCCTTTTAAAAAGCACTTTGGAAGCAATGACAGTTTATCACCGTAAATTGTCAAGGAGGCACTTCTTGAGCAACAACAAAAGATACATGGGTCACTTAGCTAACATATTTTGTATATCTGGCAAGTTGGCCAATATATTTGTTGCATTCTCAGAAATGGTCCTTTCCCCTGAAAGTTCAAACGCTAAACATTTTAAAAGATCTCTGTAAAAAGCAGCATGCTTTGAGATATAAGAGTAGATGAGCTATCATAAATCCTTTTGACACAATGTGTCATTAGAGAACCAAACAATCCCACAAATTGGCTTTATAATGCTTTCCTTTTACAAATGATACATGGAAATTAGGAACAAAAATGATGCAAATATCTAATTCATTTGCTGTTAAAAAAGGAGAATTGTCTCCAAAGAGATACTCTCATGAATAGTTTAGCTGCTATTACTGCTCCAAATGTAGTAAAATAGGTACCATGTTACTACAGGGTGGTGCTTTGCCCTGGAAACATGCTAGCTTCTCCCTTAATACACATCTAGCTGATATTAATTTTGTTATGCATTCTTTTAATTAAAAAATAAATAGGAAACTAGTCTGCTTACACATCAAAGCACAAATCTCTAGCACCACTCTTATTTGCTATTCTTTATTTTCTGGTAAATAAGAGTAAAGTCCCAGAGGCTTTCTTAGAAGATAGGCAGGAGGGTGGGCTTCAGTTTAATATTCTTAATATTTGAAAATGTACCCACCTGGTAAGGAAAAACCAAACTAAACCAAAATACTCTGAAGTATTTTGGGACTATCTTGGAGGTAGGATACCAAAACAGAATATTATAAGTTTGTCTTCTGGAGAATGGTTGCTCAACATAGTAACTATTTAATGAACCAAATATCTATGGAAATTGTCAATTATCCAAGTTATGGTTTCACCACGGTACTTGTTCTGCTAAATATTTTCTCTTATATCCCCAAAGACAGGAATAATTATTCCTCTCTCAAAGCCCTAAGGTGGCTTCTATTTAGACTTAAAAATCTGGTAGTGAGAAATTTCAAAAGAATTGTGCATTTCTAAAGCTCAGAAAATTAAGTTTAAGTACTACATGAGAGAGAATAAATTAACTTCCTGTTACTCTTGATTTTATAAATGTCTATCACATCTCCTAACTTTTATTTAAAAATTAAACCAATTTCTCACTTTGAATTGTAATGGAGTATTTTTTTACTTCTTTATTATTTCTTATTATTTCTTTCTTTCTTATTATTTCTGTATACTTTCTATACTTGGACTAGGTAACTATATATATATAACCAGTCATGAAATTACTTGAGCAACACAACCTTTTGTGAGTCCATTGTATAAGAACATCTCTTTCAGGAAGGTCTCTAAAATATCCCAGAAAATGGCAAATGAGAAGAGATAGATCAAAGTAAGAAACCATAAAAGATCAATGATCAAATATTTGAAATATCATATAAGAATAAAATATTTGGTGAAATATTGGAATAAACTTCTCTGCTTAGAATTCTTTTAGTCCTTCAATCAACTACTCTGTTTTGGCAACATCTCCACTTCTGTTTAACATATTTATTTATTGATTTATTAAAAATTTCTATGCCGCCCAACTCATATACAGTATGAACCCAGAGGGTGAGATCATCTATACCACATGATGATATATCATTGGTATGCTGATTATATTCAGTTGTATGTCTCAGCCCATGGTGAATTAAGCAATGCCATGACCTACTTCTTGCAATACCTGGAGGCTATTAAGGGCTGAATGGGGAGCAATGAGCTGAAATTGGACCCTGACAAGATGGAATGGTGCTGGTTTTGGGGTTCTTTGGTTTATGGAAAATAGCTAACTTTGGCCTTGGATAGGGTTGCACTACCCTAGATAATACATAATCTGGGGGTTCTCCTGGACTCACAACTCTTGCTCAAGTAGCAATTGGCAGTCATGGCCAGGATAGCTTTTGAACAACTGCAGGTTGTATACTAGTTGTATATCAGTTATGCATTTTCCTATACCAACCCTCTCACAGTTATCTACACTCCTGTCTTGACTGCTGCAATGATCTCTACATCTCTACATTGCTCTTGAACAATATGTGGAAGCTTCAATTAGTTCAAAACATGGTGGCCTGTATGGTTTTATGCAAGTCCAGATTTGTATATATGTCACTTCTCTTATAGGAGCTGCATTGGTTATCAATTTCCTTCCATGTATTGTCACCTTTAAAACCTTACATGCTTGGGGCCAGGTTATTTGAAGAACTGTCTTTCCAGAGTGGGGAGGCAGGATATATTACAGGTCCCCTCTATTCAGGAGTTCCATCTAATGGGATGAAGAATGGCCTTCTCTCTGCAGTGGCTCCCTCCCTGTGGAACATCATTCATGCAGAGATAAGATTGGCTCTTATCTTCATACTCTTTCAAAAGGCCCTGAAGACATGGTTTTGCCAGTGGACCTAAGGACCCTGGGATAATAGGGAGCCCATCTGACATGGCTTATCTGACAGTTGGTTCCTACATCAAATAGTATATCATGTTTATAAATATAAAAATCTATATGGTACTTTCTTTTACTGGTATTCTGTTTAGATCTCTGAAGTTCTTTGTACAACTGCTGCTTCCATTTATGCATACAATTCATCCTTAGATTGCAAACACAGCATGGACATCATGCTCAGTTTCACTATATCTTAAAATACCATTAAAATGATTTTGCTTTGCTAATTAACTACCACTCTTATTAATAATATTTCATGAATTATATACATATGCTTGCCTTACTTTTTTTCTGCAAAATTTTATTAATTCAATAATACACAGATCAACATTATTTCCCCTCCTGTCTGGAAGATATTCATTTTTCATGATTTGTTTCTTTTTCTACAAATGAGAATTGATTCCGTTGCTGCTGCTGCTCCCCATTATCCACAACTACACTCGGGACATCTTTTTGGTTATTGCATGTGGATCACTTTCTGTTCATACAATGATGGGAAGAGTGGAAAAGTATGTATGGTTGGGGCAGTCTTTGCTTAGTAAAAGACATACATAACATCTTAATGTGATCATACACTTTTTATATGTAGGCTCCAATGCCACAATCCTGTACATACATACCCTGTATGTCCCAATGAAATTAATAAGACAAACCCCTAGACTAAACTGAGAACTTATCTCCTTGTTCTGCTCCAATTCGGACCTATTGACCTTATTTAGCTTGTTTGAGTTTTCTGAGGCAAATTCTTTATGCATCTTTAGTCAACAGTATTTTTTTTCATAGTTAAAATTTCTATAATATTTGTTTTCTGTAAAGAGCAAGTTGGATAATTCTTAGATGTTATATATGGGAAGGGGGGAGGCAGTCAATATCTTCAGGATTGTATAATATGGGAATTGGAATTGCTTGCTTTGAGGCTTCTTCCAGTACATTATTCTGTGCTGAATTATATTGCATTTATAACTAATATTTTTTCCCAATTCTTTTCCTGGAACTCAAGGCACCATATATGGAAATCATCTCAGATATTTAGTGTTATACATTCACTACAACAACCTTATTAAAGTCTTTCATTTCTCATATTATAGAATGATTTCAAGGCCTTACAAATCCAATAAATCAATAAATGTAGGGATCAGAGGGTTAACTTTAACCATTATGAGATTTATATCCAATGGATGTTACCATGGAGCTGGGTAAATGAAACTGAGCACAAAGAGATAACTTAAATTGTGACTAATAACATCTAATTATATACAGCTTTCCCTTAAAGGAACTTATGGCAGTGAATGTGACATATCCTCACAGTAGCTTTATGAGATATATTGAGTGAAACAGAATAACTGTCTCACACTCAGCTAAAATTATCACTGCAAAAACAAACAAAAAATAAAATAAGAACTAACTATTCCCATAGAAATTTAAAGTAAAGAATCTAACATAGGAATAATGCAGTAAAGTTTAGGAGTGCATGTACTTTCCAGATATTTATTTTGCAGATCCTCTTTTGACCTCATTAATGAAAAGTGGTGGGATGGCTGGCATTTATTTAGAGTTTAAAAACTCATAAGTAGGCTAAATGAAATTTAGAGAAATGAAATTCCTAAACCTTTCCTAAAACAGGAAATAAACCCTATCCTCACTCTCTTTTGACATGTCCTGACCCACTTTTCTTCATCATCTTCTCTACTATCGATATTAGTAATCAACATACACAGTCCAATGTTAAGTGAAAACCTATTTACTTAAAGGTTGCTTATCTAGTATTTCATATTCCATGCTATATCTTAGCCTCCCTTGTGTGAACCAAGGGTGAAACTCATTTCAACTCCTTTGAAATTTGAGGAAACTCAAAACTGACATAGGAGAGAAATGAGATTGTTGGAGTTTCTACACTACAGAAGTAAGGGACACGTCTTTTGCTCTAATTCCTCTTGGAAAATATGCCTATTTTTCACACTAAAGTTTTGACTGAAGGAAACCTGGAAATGTTGCTCAAAACAGTGAGAACTCACTAGATTTTGTTCTCACTTGATTTTCTATAGTACATTCACTGGGGGGAAATGTAAGTTTCCCTGGGAGAATTCAAATCCATAAGAGGAGAATGTTTTTCATACACGATAATTTTTTTTGTAGGTAGCTTACTTCCATTCTAAAATCAACACTTCATTCAAAAAGGAGTCTCAAGAATTATTTCACCTGGCTTTCCTTTCACTTGACTGAAGTTAAGAATTCTGCTTTATAATCAATGCTGATGAATAAGATTCAAGATGCATTAGTTTTCTTCATTTTCTGCATCTGTTCTTTCATTTTCATTTTTACTATGCTCCCCATGTATACGTTCTTCAGAATAGTCGTAAGATTAAAGCTTTTTTTATTTCACACTTAGTTAATGTCATTTAGCCCCACATCACTGCATGAACTTGGTACTACTTGCATGTTTGTCAACTGAGCCCCAATTAAGATGATAACTTTACAAACTCATTAGGCTGAAAGTGCTTTGCTGGTGATATTCTAACAAACTGTCCTTATACCAGGGAATCATTTTCAATCATTGGATGTATGTGTGAATTTCAATTCAAATTGTTAAACACATAGTTCTGAAAACAACCTTCAGTAGTTAATCTAAAGATATGAAATATGGATCAGGACTTATACAAACAAACAAACAAACAAACAAACAAACAAACAAACAAACAAACAAACAAACAAACACTTCCCTGTAGTGCAAAATTAGTATGGGAGCTTGCTATTGTATATTGTTGTCCTTTTTTTAAAAAAAAATGACAGATTGAGTCTACTTGCTTTTGCTTCATCCAACCAACAATTCAAAGTTATCATGTAACATGCTGGTGTGCTATGTGCATTGATTTGCAAATTATTTTAGTTCTATGTCTTAAAATTGGAGTCAACAGAATATTAGATTTGAGAATATTAATAACAGTTTGAAAGTAAATTAAGTGATACTTCATCTTAACAATAATGTTAAAATGTAATTGAGATAGACTGTTAATCTGGAGGAATATTGAATTCCACTGATTCTTATAGCACATATTTTTTACATAAATGCCAACATTCAATAGATTTCTCATCTCCCCCTAACTGGCAAAAATAGTTTAATTTCAGCAACATTGCCATATGGTGTCTCTTTGGACCATAACTTGGAACGATGCCATAGAGAGAAATGTTAACCAAATGAGTTGTTTTTCTATGGTCATTAATGTATTGAAAGACAGTCATATAATTGTTATTAGATTGTATACTTTTTAAAAAAACTTTCAGGATTAAAACTACCTTAAGCATTTAGAAGTCTAGTAACATGGAAGAAGCTCATAAGATGATTCATTCAGATGTCACTCTTGGAAATGAAATTCTATAGAATACAAATACCCAAATTATAGGCAATGAATTTTCAAGATCCACTTGCTGCTTGTATGTACAGACTACTCACATTTTGAGTTATATCAAAATGACAATGCTGACTTGGCTCAAAATACCTAAAGGACTGCCTACTGCTACAGGTCTAGTTTATATGAACTATTGGTTAGCTTCCCTCAAAGATTAGATTTCAGATTTCCTTCCTGAGACAAGATTAGGGGCAACGAGGAAATTACTTTCTTCTTTATTCCGAAATCTTGTGGAAATGCTAAAATTACTTAAGATGGTCTGGCCCTGATTCTTGCCATGTTTTAGGAATAAAATGAAAATACGGGATTGTTTTTAATCAATTTGTGGGTTTATGTTTTGGATCTCTGGGCTTAGCATTTTAGATGTAAATAATTATTTCATTTTCTAATTGTCCTTATTCAATATTTTGAAGGCATTTTAGTGGAAATGTAGGATGGAAATTGTAATAGTATAAAAAATAATGCATGCCATAACTGCATTTCTTATTTTTAATATTGTAAATCAGACTTAATAAATTAATTAGATTATGGAAATCCTTGTGGGAATAGCATATTTATTTATGGTATCATTTGCATGCCGCCATATTCTGAACATGTTGGTAATACTGCTTTTATTTGTTTTAAAGCTACCATTCATATTACTGAAGTATAAGCTTCAAAAAAGAGTTTACCTATATTTGGGCTTAGCATAATGAAATGTTAAGCAAGGCAATTCAAGATGCTGCCATCTCTATTTTCCCATAATAACTGTTTTTAATTCCACTTTGTAATTAGTAGTGGGTTGTAAATCCCGCCGCTACTGGTTTGCTCGTGCGTGCGTGCACTTGCGTGTGCGATGCTTCTGCGCATGCATGGGCGGAGCATCCCGGGTGGGTGGGCGGAGCCTCCCACCGCCACCGCTACCAGTCCGCTGAACCGGGAGCAACCTACCGCTGTTTGTAATCCTCTCCTCAGGATCCTACCACTGAACACACACCCATCAACTGAAAGATATTAGGAAGTATTCATGTAATTTTTTATTTTTTTGCAATATTACAGAGATTGTTTGCCATACCTTTCTTTTTAGATGTTATTTTGACTTCCCTTTCTTAATGTACACCTTTGAATTTTCCTCACAATTTCCTAAGTACTAATCAGCTGTATCCCTATTTAGCATTTTCAAATCAGCTGAAATGCTGCCAAATTCAAATTATCTATGGTTCTTAAAATCCGGTTAGGTTAGAACTTAATATCTGAAAATAAGAATAATTCTGCTGATTTTTTTAAAGGAAGAAAGGAAGAAAGGAAGGAAGGAAGGAAGGAAGGAAGGAAGGAAGGAAGGAAGGAAGGAAAAGCAACAGTACTAAATAAAATACAACCAAGTCATATATTAAACTTTATGTATCATTCCAAATTATCCATTTGCTTATTTGAGATTCCAGTGATTATAAATTAAATGTAAGCAATGACATTTGATGGCTAAATTTTATATGCAACCAATGTATATGGGGGTAGTCAGGCATCTAGCTCATATAAACAATTTACTTAGAAGGATTCACCCAAATAGACATTCAAGTTAATGATGCATGTGAGAAAGAAGAAGAAATGTGCTGGTTACTGAAATACATTCCTCCATTTGAGCTTAAAGTTTTATTAAGATTTAAATTTAAAACTATTTTGACCCTTAGGAGTAATTGGCTTCAGTTCACACACTTTAATTTAGCTAGGTTGTATAGGATATTGATGGACCAATGCAATAAAGTCCATGTGGGAAAAATACAGATTTAAAATAGGTTTTATAATGGAGCTGAATCTTAGTTTGGTACACAGATAAACAGAATTTATTTTTATTCTATCATCCAAACAAATTTAACTATGTATATGAGGATGCTTTTCTAGTATGTAAATAATTATGAGAAAAGAATTGGGTTGGCTTTATAGGAACATACAGTATCTATTGATTGTAATAACATCTGATGAAGAGTTTGAGGACTGTATTGTAATATAGATTATTTATTTATTTAATTACTTATTTACTTATTTAAAAATGATTTCCCCCCCTTATTTGTATTGCAACTCCCAACAAACACCTTTCAAAAATGTTTTTTGGGGAAAAGTGGGAACAGAGGTCATATGGAAATAAAATTGGCATTAAACTGGTATATGTTTACAACATATATTTAGCCCTGCTGTGATCATTGCAAATTTATGTAATATAAAGAAACCAGCATTACAAATATCATAGTATTTGGCATTATATACTTCCACTATCAAGAAATGAAGTTTTACTTATAGGTACATCATAAAATAAATCTATAATTACAGTTCAGGAAGAATTATTTTACATATACAAATCTGATTAATTTGTGATTCAAAATACATCAATTCCTAATCTGAGTTACATTTGTGAAAATAAATTGGACCTCTAAATGCCCCAGTCATTTTTCTGTAATCATTTCATTCTCATCTTAATTTCCACCTTGATGTCACATAACATAATAATTGGAAAACATTTAGAATGTTAGATTAATTTTCCCCAAATTCATTTTAGACTTTTCATTAGACTGATTCCATGGAAAGCAAAATGTTACTATGAGCAACCTGTGTATTCCTTCTTTAACTCTTATACAAAACAAGCTGTATACAACATCAAGCTATGCTCTTTGAAATTATTTTAGGCATTTACTTATAATTAAATCAACATCTACACCTCCCTGCATATATTCATTAATTTTACTCCATGAAACTAGAACTTCATTTAGATTAATAAAATTTAATTTAAAGACTGAAAGATCTAATTTATTAAATAAACCAAACAAAAAATGAGTTATAGTAGCATTATTTGTGCAAGAAGCAGACACATATGTTTAGTTGAGGGCATTTTGTAAGTATTGGAAAAAAAATATCATTGTGGGGATGTACTATAGGTTAACAAGCCAAAGAGAAGATCTGGATAATACCATCTTGTACTAGATTACAGAATGCAAAGGAAGCTACAGTAACAATATGAATAAAAATAATACGGGGAGACTTATAACTACTAAAACAACTCTTACGAAAACTACTAGGTAAAACTGCAAGATCCCCTAAATCCCTGGATCTTGTTTCATTTTCCAGAAGGTTGAAAAAAAAAGTGAAGAGATAAGCACATGAAGATATCTGTTGTTAGAATTGGAGAGGAAAAACCAACCTTGAAAAAATCCTTCAGCAATAAGTAATTGAAGGAAAATATTCTCCTTCTGCCTTCACTGTTTTGTCCTATTTTCATGCTCTAGTATATTGTTTGTTTGTTTGTTTGTTTGTTTGTTTGTTTGTTTGTTTGTTTGTTTGTTTGTTTGTTTGTTTGTTTATTTATTTATTTATTTATTTATTTATTTATTTATTTATTTATTTATTTATTTATTTATTTAGAAAAATTATATGACCATCAAACTCACTCACAGTGATATCGGCTGGCTTACATAAATAAAAGCCCAATACAAAACCCCATGGGTGCATGAGATCCGGGAGTTTGTAATCTTTAACTGTGGATGGTGTGGCATTACCACAGATGGATCACAACGTGGGGATTTTGCTGCACTACAGATTCCTACCCAAAGAGCAGGTAGCAGTTGTGGCTAGGAGAGCCTTTGCACAACTTCAGGTAATGCGCCAGTTGTGGCCTTTCCTGGATCAAGGTCACTTGCGCTCAATCATTTAGGCCCTAGTCATCTCACAGTTGGACTATTATAATGCACTCTACAAGGGGTGACTTGAAGAACATTCAAAAGCTACAGCTGGTGCAGAGTGCGGAGCCTGAAGATTGGCCATGTAACACCACTTCTCCCTGAGCTGCATTTGCTGCCATTCTGCTACTGGATGCAATTCAAGGTGCAATTCAATTTAAAGCCCTCCATAGCATGAGTCTATATTACTTGAGGAACTATCTCATCACACTGAGATTGGTCCACTTGACCCATGCCAGCAGAGGCGGCATACTGCAGGCCCTGATTATTCTGGCTGGTGGGGTCCAGGAGAAGGGCCTTCTCTGCTGTTGCACCTGCCCTATGGAACATCTTGGACCCCCACTGGTGTGAGGTCGATCACACCTCATCCTATTCCCTCTCCATTTTTAATTGGATCATAGTGTTTGCTTGTGTTAACTTATTTATGTTTTTAGTATATATTTTTTATGATTGTAAGCCACCCTGCGGTAAGATGGGCAGCCAATGTTATCTGAGGACTTCCTTTGCATGGAGGAAGATTTTATCCCTTGAATGAAGCTGGAATTAATATTTAGACTTCATATTTTGTGTTCCTAATAGCCTTGGGGCCATTTTGCTCAGTTAGTGAAGTAAGTTTGGGGAACTGTTGAGGGGGGAAATTATGTGATATTAATATTAAAATAAGAGATTAATATTTACTCTTATTGACTAATAACAATAATGTAGCTATGAACAATAAGGCCAGTCAAACACTCCTTTTGTTTTAAATTTAAAAAATTATGTCATTGACCTAGTACTAACACACAGGTCACCATAATCAACAATAGTCACTCATTATGCATACCAATTAAGAAAGTATTGATGGTCCTAATTAACCTTAGTTTAATTTAAGTGCATCCTGGCAACACTTATATTGTCTTGGGATTGACTTCTGATGCCAGTAATGTTCCATAATTCAAAGCCCTTGTTAATAAGTTTATATATTTTAATGTATTTCAATGTTTGTCATTTTATGGATTTCCATTTTAATTTTCATATTTATATTGTATATCATCCAGAGGTGGAGAGCATCATGGCAATATAGAAAAACCTTAAATAAATGAATGTTCCACATGCTCTAACAAAGTACATGCCTCTTGCCTTCCTTAAATAATGTTTCAGTTTTCTCCTGACATCTCGGATTCATAATGCTATCGACAGATATATTTCAGTAGTTTCTGGAAGAATTATTTGCAAATCTCTGACTTAAGAGTGATTGAAAGAGGGGGTAGAAAAGAAAAAGTGTTTTTCTCTCATCGCCAGGACCAGCTGTGGAGTTAGCTGCTGCAAATTGTACAATTTCATAATAGTTGAAGGGAATGAAAGCATCTGTCATCTCTTGCATAATGAAATAAGCTAGTAAAGGAAACTGCTAGAAAAAGATAGCTGGCTCAAAATTAATATCTGTGCATAGGTTATTTGATGACTAAGTGTTGCAAACAATATATGTTCGCAAGTGGAGATCTTCTCTTAAAAGGACTCTGGGAGGTCTACATCCTTTTCATCTTGGTAACAGGGTCAAGTAACAAATGACGAAGGTCTTAAAGCTTCAGTTAATCAGAACAAATAGGAACACAACATTGTTAGCGTAAGTAAGTAGGGAAGTAGGGTTGTGAAGACTACTTGGGAAGTAGAAGATATGAAGAGCTTCTTAGCAGACTCTTTGGTTATGTAAGATAGGAACTGCTGGCTGCCTTTCTATTTACACAGAAAAGAACAAAAAGACAATATATGTGTAAAGATAATCCCAGGCTTCTAAAATAATGTGGAGCAACCCTCAGCTCCTTTAAAGAAGAATTTGCCTGTTGCATAGCCCTAGTCCAGGGGTGGGCAAACTATGGTTCTTTGAGGACCTGTGGACTTCAACTCCCAGAATTCCTGAGCCAGCCATGCATGCATGGCTGGCTCAGGAATTCTGGGAGTTGAAGTCCACAGGTCCTCAAAGAACCATAGTTTGCCCACCCCTGCGGCCTAGTCAATAAAGGGCAAGATTATTCAGCTGCTCTACACTAAGCTATTTATTAAATCACACTTCAGGTGTTTACTCTCTCACACTATTGAAAACTTTCCTTTTAGATCTAAAGGTGACTAATGTGCTGTTCTGTGGACCAAACTCCTTGATGCATCTGTGTGGAGACCTAGTGAATAGGACTCCTGTGCAAATCAGTGGCAAGATTTTTTTTTCTTTTTTATTGTAACTGGCATACACTAAATTAAGTTCTAAGTATTGTAATTATTATTGTAATTTTTATTTTGGAATTCTAGGGTGTTTAAAGCATCCTAGGAAAAATTTCCTTTGAAAAACAACACGTGTAAATAAATAAATTATCCATGAATTTTTTCAATCTTAATATCAGTGCAATATTTAAAATGTAGATTTTCTATGAGCTTATTTACTATGAAAATATTTATTTATTTATTTATATGAACCTTTAGGCAGATTAATTAAATTAAATTAAAATTAAATGAAAATGAAAATGAAAACAAACAAGAAAATAACAAACAAAGGAACATTATTGAAAAAGAGCAATAGTTGCCAAGGGGACAATTTAACACACACACCCCGCACACCAGCAGTGGGTTGCTCCCAGTTTGGACCAGTTCTTAGAACTGGTAGCAGTGGTGGCGGGAGACTCCGTCCACCCGCCCAGGACGCTTCTGCACATGCGCAGAAGCATTGCACATGCACGAATTGATGGCAAACTTATTCAGAACCCACCACTGCCACACACACACATTCTTCCCAGTCAAAAGGCACCCACCAAATACTGTAACAGAGACCAGGAAAGAGCCATAAAGTTTAGAACTTGCCTGAAGACAGATAGAGGGGGGACTGTAAAAATCTCTTATGGGATGATGTTCAAGATGGCAGGTGAAGCAAAAGAAAATTGTCCCACTATGTGCCATTGCTTAGTTGATGGGATCCAAACTAAACCAACTCTGTGTCAATACACAGGATGGAGAGTTAATACAGGTGGTCTCTTAGCTAGCTAAACTCTCTGCCATATAGGGTTTTATACTGTAAGTAATAACCAAAATCTTGAACGGTAACTGGAATCTCATAAAATGTAAAAGGGACAGTAAGGCTTGTTGTTTCAGTCATTTCAATAATCCATAAAGCCACCAAGGCATGAGTGACTGTCGCTCAGCCAAGGAATGAGTGTAACTGGTGAAATTGAACCTATTAAAAATTGAACTGAAGAAGCTTCTTGGGTGGAAAATAAAACGTCTTCAAGGAAAAACAAAGTCCAGTTGCCTTTTGAAAAAGCACCTTTTCTGTTCATGGTTGTCACATGCTCCTTTGAGCATGTGAGTCCAAGATTACCTTCAGCTAGTGCACCAATTCAAAGGCACCTATTCCTCACCAATAGTGGAAAGTCCCTGAAATTGTGAAGTCAAAGCATAACTTGATCTTGCTAAGATTGAGTTTGATGTTCCTCCACATTCAGATTCCAATACCCTTCTGCTGAATACTGTAAGCCACCGATAGCTAGACTGTGATTTGCAAACAAAACCAATATCATCTCTTGTCAGAGCGTTTGCAGTGTGACTGCTATTAGGAGACAACCCAGGAGCAAAACACAGCACTCAGACATTTAATAGTGGTTTATATTCAAGACATATACAGAAATATACATAGTAGGCAAATACCTGACAAACAATCATTCTTCTTCTTAACTCTGCACAGAGAGCACAGCAATGGATACCGGACACAAGGAGAGAGAATACACCCTCTCCTGGCTGCTTTATATAAACACCTCTTAAAGTGGTAAAGACCTTTGTGGACCCCTTTGTAGTCTACAACCGGCAATACCAATGCTGATTCATCTTCATTGCATCAGCCTTACAGTTGCGTCAGCTTTACAGTAGCATCAGCTTTACAGCTGGTCAGCTCTTAAATCTCAATACCTTAACATCTCTGTATTATGGCCAGGCCTGATACTGTACTGAAAAGGTCCAGAAATTTTATCTAGGGCCCTTTGTAGTTGCAACCAACCAGAAAGGGGAATTTGGAGACTGGATGAAAATTATCTAGAGCAGACTTCTAGTTTGACATCACGGTGAGATTGGACATGAGGAGTGGGGCTCCATGAACTTGCGCTGAATCCTCCTCGTTGGAGGCCCACCCAGGGGGCTAAAGTCACCCTGTAGGGGTGACGAAGAAAGGAGGGGAACCCTGCAGGTCGTGGAGAGCTGGACCAGCTAGATGTAAATATTAAACGTTGAAAGTTGGTATCACTATGTGAATTCACTATATGAAGAATGGTTGCAGAAACTAGGTATGTCTAGTTTAATGAAAAGAAGGACTAGGGGAGACATGATAGCAGTGTTCCAATATCTTAGGGGTTGCCACAAAGAAGAGGGAGTTAAGCTATTCTCCAAAGCACCTGAGGGTAGAACAAGAAGCAATGGGTGGAAACTAATCAAGGAGAGAAGCAACTTAGAACTAAGGAGAAATTTCCTGATAATAACAAAATAATAAAAAGAGCAGTTGGGCCAGTAATGGCTTCTTGAGGATGAGGCATATCACTGTCTCCTTCAAGTCTGGCAGTACTACTCCATCACTCAAGGACATTGATATAAAATTGGACAGGCCAAAGTACACATAATGTGTGTTGTAAAGATGCTATTATAAATAGTTAATTCAGCTATTATTATGGATATTTTAATTCTAGTGAATAGATAACTATTGCAAATTTTGTCAGATACACCTAAAGATATTTAGGGTTATCCTTTGTACAAAGTAGTTAGATGTTATAGTATAAAACAAGACAAACCAAAAACCAATCAGGAATTAGCCCTTCAATAATGGCCAAATAGAAGCCAGTATGAATGAAGACTAATTGAGAATCAACACCACTAAAATGACCAATTGGGATCTGGCACAAACAAAGAACCAATTAGAGATCAGCCAATCTGTACCAATCAGAAACCAGCTCAGTCAAAGACCAATCAGAAATCAGGATAGCTGTCTATAAAGATAGGAGACCAATCACTCCCTGTTCAGTTGCTTGGGGTCTCTGTAGCAGACACCTTGTCTCTGCAGGCAAATTACCAGTAAAATATCAGGAAATCTGTTATCTAAACTATAATCAATAAACTGTGAAGCCCAACGCTGCTCAAAGGTTATATGAATCTGCCAGTGTCATTTCTAAATATAGCTAAGGTATAAGATGGACAACTAGGATATTTCATGGAAATATAAGAATATATTTTTCACATGTCTGAAAGCATTGAAGTATTTTAAATTGAAATTCTTGCTGCAAACATGAAAACAATCCCATAAATCAAATGATAGGTTTGACAATTGTTCAGATGTTATGGTGTCAACACTTTAAAAAAATGTGTTCTACCTCCATACATGAGGATACCTGGAAAGATTTCATTTAGGAAATGGTATACAGCAAGTCCCTGGATTAATATAACCTCAGTTTAAAGATGACCCATAGTTAAAAACGGAGCCTATTATAGCAAAATTTGAGTTAAATGCACAATGATTCAAATTAAATACACAATGGTTCAAGTTCATTAAACCAGTGTTTCCCAACCTTGGCAACTTGAAGATATCTGGACTTCAACTCCCAGAATTCCCCAGCCAGCATTCACTGGCTGGGGAATTCTGGGAGTTGAAGTCCAGATATCTTCAAGTTGCCAAGGTTGGGAAACACTGCATTAAACAGTACTATTTATATAGTATTATACACTAATACTGTTTTGGCTTACATAAAAATTCAACTTAAAGATGAACCTCGGGAACAGAACTTGTTCTTATATTATAGATGACCTGTAGTCTAAATTTAGCTGCTAGATAATACTTTGTACTGAGTAGAGTATCACCTTTTTAAAGAAAAGATGATGAAGATTGTATTATATTTGATACTATTGTGCCTAGAGTAAAAAAATTCAATAATAATGATTATAAAATTTCAGTTTATTAATAAAGCTATTATAGGTAGGTATGTTACTAAGGTAAGTGTATATGTAGAAAATGTTCTATATAACCTCAATATAATCACTGTCTAAAAGTCCCCCCCCCAATCAAACCTCTTTGCCTTGCTGACAATGAAAACCAAGGTGAGGAATTGCAATTAAAATAAATTGCAACCCTTGCAATGCCACCATTGTTTGATCCAGATTATTTCAATGAATTTAAGCTCTTTCCATTGAGTCTTATCTGGGAAGTGCAATAAGAGAAAGGAGTTATAATAGTTATTTGGAGCTCTAATAAAGGAAAGAAGGAACTTTAATTTAGCATGAGGACTGTTAAAGTTGGTAATGAATGTTTTGTGCTTCTCTTTTTCAAAGATATTTATGTTAGACTAATTAAGAAGAAAACATCTAGAAAACATCTGCTCTGTACATTTATATTACCAAATATCCATTCACAGTGAATTTTACACATCCATACAGCATTTTCTTATGTGAAGTGCCGATGCGGTCAAGGTAGTTAGTATCCCTGGAAACTGGTCCAGTCTAAATTCATAGCATCTTCATTAACGTACCCAAGAACATTCTTAGATATATTTTAAAGGTTGTCACTTTAAAGATTGTCATATTTTAAATGGTTGTCACCATTTAACCAAATGCAGTGGGCAAGAATATATTGTCAGCCAAAGTTGTATTGTAGTTGAGTTATAGTTAACTTTAAATCAGAAATTAAAATCATAAAATATGTGCTAATTTCAGTAGCATTGTCCAAGTATGATTCATAATGTATTGTATAATAATTTTAATTTATCTTTAATTATTAATTTATCTTGATCTATGATCACTTTTTGCCTTGTGAACAATTTTCTGAGGAATTAGATAGATGATGATGTAACACACACTCACAAACACACATGCAGTTTATCATCAAGACTGTTATGTTTATGTGTGTTGGGAATACTGCTAGGGGGCTGAAGAAGAAGAAAGTGAAGAAGTGTATTTTGGGGGGACTTATTAGATCTGAGCCCCATTAGTATTAATTTAAGAAGGGACCCGACCCCGGGAGAGAGTATCGGTGAGCATGTGTATGTATGGATAATATGAATAAATGCTTTGTGGTCTGACTGTAAGAATACATGAGTGAGCTGGGTGGTTGGACCTGGCCCCCCTCTGCTGAGTGTGGAAACAGAAGCGGAGGGGGGTTTTGGCCCACCCCCAGGCTCAGTATGAATGGTGTGTATGGCCTGCCGGGAGAATGGGGGACCAGCGGGGTGGGGGAGGGGATCTCTGGGGGGGCGGGGAGTAAGAGCATTACGGTCGTAACGGGGAGAGGCAGGTATGGTGGGAGCAGAGGGGTAGGCCGCTCTCGGGGAACGAGAATTCACTGTTTGCAAGCGATTCCTTGTTCTGGCCCCTCTGGTCTGGTTCCATCTAGCTCAACCCGAGTGCCTGGTAACCAGGGATGTCAGGGCCCCGGGCTCAAGCTGCTGCTGTTAAATGCCAGGTCGATCACCAACAAGGCCCCCCTTATTCGGGATTTAATCCTGGAAGAGGGGGTGGACCTGGCGTGTATCACCGAGACCTGGCTGGGCCAGGAGGGGGGAGTGCCCCTTTCGGAAATATGCCCGGACGGGTTCTTGGTTCAGGATCAGCCGCGACCCCAGGGAAGGGGTGGAGGAGTGGCTATTATAGCTCGCCAGAATCTGTGTCCTCGAAGGAGCCCTGCCCCAGAGATTGTTGGGTGTGAGATGCTCCTTCTGAAGTTGGACTTAGGGGTTCAGGTGGGCCTTTTGCTAACGTACCTGCCTCCTAGCTGCATTGCAAAGGCCCTGCCTGTTCTGCTCGAGGCAGTTGCAGGGCTGGCGGTTGAGTTCCCCAGGTTGATGGTGCTGGGGGACTTTAATCTGCCATCACCCGGCGAAGCCTCAGGGGCAGTCCAGGAGTTCATGGCTTCCATGACAACCATGGACCTGACCCAAGTAGTTCAGGGTCCGACTCATGAGGGTGGTCACACACTTGACCTTGTGTTTCTCTCGGGGCAGTGGAGAGATGATCTGAGGCTGAGAGGTTTAGTCACAGTACCCTTGTCGTGGTCAGATCATTTCCTTCTGAGGTTGGATTTCATGGCACCACTCCTCCACCGCAAGGAGGCGGGACCGACTAAATGGTTCCGCCCCAGGCGCCTAATGGAACCGGATGGATTCCAGAGGGAACTTGGGGAAATACCTGAATCCCTGGTACACAGTTCATCCGAGTCTCTGGTCGCAGCCTGGAATCAGGCAGCAACGGGGGTTCTGGATCGGATTGCGCCTTTGCGACCTCTCCGTGGAAGTGGATCCAGGAGGGCCCCTTGGTTTACCGAGGAACTCCGGGAGATGAAACGCCACAAGAGACGTCTAGAGCGACGATGGAGATCTAGTAAAGCTGAATCTGACCGGACACTTTTAAGAACTTTCATTAAGTCTTACTTAGTGGCGATATGGGTGGCAAAATGTTCGCATTTTTCCGCTCTTATTGCATCCGCTGACTTCCGCCCAGCCGCCCTGTTTAGGGTGACCCGCACCCTTCTGGCTAAGGAGGAAGGCGGAGATCCCTTGCAGGGCAGAGCTGAGGAATTTTCTCGGTTTCTGGCGGATAAAGTCATTCAGATTCGGACAGACCTGGACTCCGATTGGGCAGTACAGGCCGAGATGACCGGGGCAGGTCTTAGTCCGGTTATCTGGGATAGGTTTGAACCGGTGACTCCTGAGGATGTAGACAAGGCCATAGGAGCGATGAGCTCCGCCACCTGTTTATTGGACCCGTGCCCCTCCTGGCTGGTTTCGGCCACCAGGGAGGTGTCACACGGCTGGCTCCAGGCGTTGGTCAACGCTTCCTTGAGAGAGGGGTCCGTCCCGCAGCCCTTAAAAGCTGCGGTGGTGAGACCCCTCCTCAAGAAGCCTTCCCTGGACCCGGCGGATTTAAAGAACTTCCGTCCAGTCTCCAACCTTCCCTTCGCGGGGAAGGTTGTTGAGAAAGTGGTGGTGCTCCAGCTCCTACGGCTGTTGGATGACACAGATTTTCTGGATCCCTTTCAATCAGGTTTCAGGCGCAGCTACAGTACGGAAACGGCTTTGGTCACCCTGATGGATGATCTCTGGCGAGCCCGGGATGGAGATTATTCCTCTATCCTGGTGCTACTTGACCTCTCAGCGGCCTTCGATACCATTGACCATGGTATCCTTCTGCGTCATCTCGGAGAGGTGGGGGTGGGCGGCACTGTTTTGCAGTGGTTCTCCTCCTTCCTCTCTGACAGGACGCAGTCGGTGCTGACAGGGGGGCAGAGGTCAAGCCCTAGGCCCCTACTATGTGGGGTGCCTCAGGGCTCGGTCCTCTCGCCCATCCTGTTTAACATCTACATGAAGCCACTGGGTGAGATCATCCGACGACACGGGGTGAGGTATCAGCAATATGCTGATGATACCCAGTTGTACATCTCCACCCCGTCTCAATTCGGGGAAGTCGTAGACGTAATGGGCCACTGCCTGGATGATGTTAGGGTCTGGATGGGGAAGAACCGGCTAAAACTTAACCCTGACAAGACTGAGTGGCTATGGATATTGCCTCCTAAGGACGTGACCAACTGTCCCTCCTTGGTTCTTGGGGGAGAGAAATTAGCTCCCTCAGAACGGGTCCGCAATTTGGGTGTCCTCCTAGATCCACAGCTTAAATTGGAACAACATCTTTCAGCTGTGGCTAGGGGGACCTTTGCACAAATACGTCTCGTGCACCAATTGCGACCCTACTTGGAGAGGGAGGCACTTCTCACAGTCACTCATGCCCTCATCACCTCACGGCTGGACTACTGCAATGCGCTCTACATGGGGCTACCCTTGAAGAGTGTCCGGCGACTGCAACTGGTGCAAAATGCAGCTGCGCGAGCTGTGGTGGGTGCTCCTAGATGCACCCACGTAACACCAATTCTCCGCCAGCTGCATTGGTTGCCCATTAGTCTCCGGATCCAATTCAAGGTGTTGGTTGTTACCTTTAAAGCCCTACATGGCTCAGGGCCAGGTTACCTTCGGGACCGCATCCTGCCGCATACCTCCCTACGACCGGTCAGGGCCCACAGAGTCGGCCTCCTCCAGGTCCCGTCGACCAAACAATGTCGGTTGGCGGGGCCGAGGGGGAGGGCCTTCTCTGTGGGAGCTCCCTCCCTGTGGAACCAGCTCCCCCCGGAGATCAGGACTATCCCCACCCTGCTGGCCTTCCGGAAAGCAATAAAAACTTGGCTCTTCCGGCAGGCGGGGTGAAAGCGTGACGATACTCTTTTAATTTTTATATGTTTATATGTTTTTTAACTATTGTATTTTACTGCATTGTATTGTCGAAATGGATCCGAATATGTTGTGAGCCGCCCAGAGTCCCTGGGGAGTTGGGCGGCATACAAATCCATTTAATTAATTAATTAATTAATTAATGCAGACCAGTGGTGAAATTCAAAAATTTTCCCTACCAGTTCTGTGGGTGTGGTTTGGTGGGCGTGGCTTGGTGGGGGTGTCATGTGACTGGGTGGGCATGGTCAACTCTACATCATTCATGTCGAGGGGCGCCTCACCCGGCCCCTCCCCTCTCAGCCACTCCTTGTCGCAAATGGCAGGAAAATGGGGAGGGGAATTTTCCTGCCTACCATCCTTCCCTCTCAGTCTGTGCGAGTCTATGACTGCTCACCTCCTCCACTTGGCTGCACCTGTTTGGTCCCCAGGCTTCCATCCCCAACCAATTGGGTGCTGTCTTTTCTCCTTGGCCCATTTGCCCATTCACACTTTGCTGCCAGCCAATCAGAGGAGCAAGAATCCCACCCCCTTCTTCATTTCTTCCTTTCACGTGTGTTTTTGGAAGTAGCCTTTTTAGGAGAAGGAATGGGAGGGGTAGCCTTCCTCCCCCTCTCTCTCTCTCTTCTACCCCCTGTGTGTGCGGGGTGTGTGGGGGGGGTGGCGGGATGGCACAGGGGGTGGATATTGCATGCTCTCTCTTGCTGGCTGGGCTGGCTCGCTGGCTTCTCTTCCCGAGACTTCAAGGCACCCAGTTTTTTCGCTTAGAAGACAAAGTGGAAAGGCTGCCGCTTCCCCTTCTCCAAGGCTCCTCATGGCATAGGAAAGGGAAGGTCTTTCCGAGGATTTTAGGAAATGGCTGCGAATCTCTGAAGTCGGCACCAGCACAGCAGCTCTGTCTCCTCCAAGGGCTGCCGGCCCACCCACTGGCCCGGCCGGCTCAGAAGCAGCATGTCCCCCGTCATGGGTTGGATGTGGGACTGGACCTTGGAAGGCAAGCGGGCATGGGGGACCGCTGGGAAGGCCGCATGGAAGGCAGGCAAGCATGGCAGGGCCGCGTGGAAGGGAGTAGGCTGCTAGCTCCCTTCCCCGCAGTCCGCAGACGCAACATGCTTGTTTGCTTGCCTTCCACACGGCCTTCCCAGCAGTACCCGTGGCCAGCTCACGAAGGCAGGCAAGCGAGCGAGTGGGTGGGCAAGGATTTGGCCAACCAGGGGTGTTTTTTACCAGCTTGGCAAATGGATTTAAATCGTCCCTACCAGCTCGCCCGAGCTGGTGCAAGCCGGTCAAATTTCACCCCTGAGACAGATACACATACCTGTTGTACTGTGAAAATAGATACCATTTTGTGCCTCCTTTAAATTGATATAATTTGACATTATCATTCTGCAGAAGGGATAATGAAGTTGAAAGGGACACATTCCTTATGTGTCTAAATTCTTACATAATGTGTCAAAATCGGTGTTGATGACAAAAGTAATATTGCAATAAAGTGAAATATCTTTAGCTTTCATTAGAGATGGGGCCCTAAAGCCAGCAGTCTTCAGAATGCTGCTCCTCCACAATGTAAATGTCACCTGGACTCACTTTTTGTGAGAGCTTTGGTGCCCTCCAGAAGTATGGATTTCAACACCAATAATTCTCAGTAATAATAATTTGAAGAATTCTAAGAGTGAAAGTCCATGCAGCAAGAAGACACCCAGATTGGAAAAGTTTGCCTTATTTCATCACTAATCTTCTATTTAAATATTTTGAATTTAAACCCACACACATGTTTTTATATAATAAATCTTAGAATAAACAGATAAGGGGCATAGTTGACTCCAGTTATGAGCTCAAAGTCAGAGGACAATAAACTGACAGAATGAGAACTGCTTTGCCTCTGGCTGAAGAATTAGCCAACATGCTTAATAATGGATCTGAGACTGTTGTTGATAGCAATAGCATTTAGCATTTAGACTTATATACTGCTTCATAGTACTTTACAGCAGAGGTGGGTTCCTCCCAGTTCGGACCGGTTCGCCCAAACCGGTAGTGACCCACTGGTGATGTCATGATGACATCACGGAACCGGTTCGGTCGGTGCCAGTCCACGGGTGCTGCCATCTTTTTTATTTATTTTTATTTATTTTTATTTTTTTTGAATTTTTTTTCCTTCTGAGTATGTGCAGAAGCTGAGTTGGTGGCACTGTGCATGTGGTCGCCATCTTGTTTTCAGCTTCTTCTTTTTTATTTATTTAATTTATTTATTTTTCTTCTGTGCATTTGCAGAAGCCGACTTTCCGGCACTGTGCATGCAATTGTCATCTTGTTTTTGGCTTTGTTTGTTTGTTTGTTTGTTTGTTTGTTTGTTTGTTTGTTTGTTTGTTTGTTTGTTTCTTTCTTTCTTTCTTTCTTTCTTTCTTTCTTTCTTTCTTTCTTTCTTTCTTTCTTTCTTTCTTTGTTCGTTCATTCATTTCACATTTTTGACACTGTGCATGCGCAAAGCGCGTGCGTGCCCACAAGGCATGGCCACGCGAGGAAGCAAACCAGCAGCGAGGTAAGTTAGAACCCACCCCTGCTTTACAGCCCTCTCTAAGTGGTTTACAGATTCAGCATATTGACTCCAACAATCTGGGTCCTCATTTTACTAACCTGGGAAGGATGGAAGGCTGAGTCAACTTTGAGCCAGTGAGACTTGAACTGTTGGCAGTCAGAAATCAGCAGAATTAGCCTGCAATACTGCATTCTACTCATTTCACCACCACGGCACAGTGGTGAATCTTGGGCTGATTCAAGAGGAATCGATCATTTGCTGATCTATCAGGCTTGCTCTACACTATGGAAGTTTCTGGATTTCTTAATTTTTAACCTTAAATTTGTTCTTATAAAAATATGCTTCAATGTGCATAATTCTAAAATTTGTGTTTTCTCTTGCTCTCTCTCTCTCTCTCTCTCTCTCTCTCTCTCTCTCTCTCTCTCTCTCTCTCTCTCTCTCTCTCTCTCTCTGTGTGTGTGTGTACATATACACAGTATATACTGTGTATGTTTGCATGTATTAATTTTTGCAAGGACATTCCCTAAAATATGCACTTTAATCACATTTTTAAGAGGGTAGTAACATTGTACCAAAACAATTTGGAAAAGTGTGATTATTGACAAGCAGCTGTTTTTGGTTTACATATTTGTTCAGGAATTGTAAATTGTGTAAGTTCAAGCATAAGTTCATCCAAACATCTTGGCCCTGTGATCTTATTTGAAATATTCACAAAATGGTTACTATGATAGTCAATGCCACTCAACAGTTTACAAAACTGTTTTTGTAAACAGTTTTACAAAAACCAGTTAAAGACTTTCCTTAATGACCAGCTGTTTTGTAACTTTTCAAACTTACAACAGTGCTGAACAATTAGTAGTTAAAACCAGGCCTCAGAATCCCAGCTGTTGCAGCATTGCTGCAGTCATGTAAACACGATTTCCGATGTTCCCTGTCAGCTTCCCACAAGCAAAGTCAATGGGGAAGATGGCTGGAAGTAGGAAGCTGTGTTCATGTAAGGTCCTGACTTAAATAATGGCAACTGCCATAATTATCATTACTAAATAGTATGATCACCTGACATTGTTCTTTATGATCATGTTACTTAGTGATGGCAATTCCAATCCCAACTGCCATCATTAACCAAGGACTGTCAGTAATACACTAGTTCTTTATAATCTTTGTGTTTCTTTTCTTCTTGTCTCTCCTGAACAGGTAGACATATTTCCAAAAAAAGAACTGGGCTGCAGCTACCCTTCATTTTTATTTTTGAGTAGTGCTCATTTATTCATTCATTCATTCATTCATTTTAATCTAATTATATATGCAAAAATAAGCCATGGGCAAAGACCATCAAGGGAGAGATTTGAGTTAAGATGTTGGTTGCTAAGGTCAGAGTTTAGCCAGCTATGGTGTTATTGTATTGATCTGATGTATAGTTTACCCCCACTTTGTTACTTTAATATGAATCTTTTATATTTTCTCAAGCCTCCAGTAAACAGAAGATCAAGTTAGATAGATTGTGTGTGCATACACACACATGCATACACACAATTTATACATAGAAATAAAATTTAGCTTCATCTCCAATTGCTGACAGAAGTAGAAACTTCTTTACATGGGAATTTTTCTTAGGTTCTGTAAGTACAGGCTACCTTTTGTTAGGGACATAATAACAGCTTACATCCTAGTTAAATTCAACTGATTCTTTGCCCTACATATCTGGGACAAGAACACTGTGAACACTGGGCTATTTCAATTATCCATGCAACAATCATACACAAAAGATTGTTACTGCCCTTAGCTCTGTATCTTCCATACCTAAATTAATTATGCTGTAGAAAGCCAAATACTGACAATACCACAATTTTCACTTCCACAACTGGAAAGTGTGATGGCAATACAGAGTTTCTTTTTCTGAAATGACTTCTCAAGAACACCCATTTCTTTTTTCTGGGAAACTCACTGCAACTGTTATATGGTTTATAAAAAGCTGTCTAGTTAAAAATCCTAACTGGAACTGAATTTATGCTCCGTTCTGAAAAAGTTGCCATGTAATTATACAAAATTTAAGACATATTGACTACCACAAAGACAACAAAGCCTGAACAACACTTCTACCCTATTAAGACCAATGCTTTAAAAACGTTTCAAAATCATTCAGACATCAAACTATTTGTTTATCTAAAGCATGGCTAGTCATTTAAATTAACCCATAAGCCATGGCTGGTAACTACCAGAAGATTACCTTCTACCCCAGGAATATTCTATATAATATTACCAGCAATCAGACATTCAGAAAAGAATATTGTTGTTCTTGTCAACTTGCAAAGCTTTCAAGTTGCCATAAGCAGGAGGGGGAGAGAATGGACAGAGTTGCTTGGTTGTCCTAACTGAAACTACATTCCACAAATGCCTTTCTTGCTGATTGTGCCTTAGGTTACCGGAGTCAGCAGGAGGGGTGTGGGTTTCACAGCACACCAATGTGGTTCATTGGAGAATGTGATTTATGACATGCCCTGGGAGACAGGATCATGGGGGCCCATAAACTATGTGAGGTCAGTTCTGACTGCATTGGAGTATTGCCAGAATGTTTCTCTTAATAAATGATTGTATTTCTTTTGAAGCTTGGCTCATGGCTCATGAATTAATTAGGGCATCAACTTCACACTTGTATAAGTTGGTCTCCCCCCCCCCAAGCCCTCCCATTATTTCATAGTCCAACTGTCTCTATTTTCTAGTATGAGCTTTCATTTAGAGCCATGTTGATTAGATACCTAAATTATGTCTCTATTCCACCACTTTCAGTACTTGAATTTGTATTCCATATCCTGCACACTTTTGCTTTCTGGAGAACTCATTACAATTGTGTACATATAGTATGTCTGACATAGTATGAGATAAAGTGGCATTGAAATTATTACTGTTCTATTAAGACAGCTGCACCATACTTTTTATTATATTTATTACTGATTAATTACAATAGCTAGTTAATGCATTTGTTAATATAGTAAGCTACATGCATTTGTTGATGTAGAATTTTATTGTAATAGTTCCAGATGCATTTTCATTTGTTTGTTTTATTCCTCTGCTTGAAATGTTAACTATAATATTTCTCATTCCCAATACAATATTATCCACCCATAATGATCCACTGTGAAAAATGTGAAAACCATTATGTAGAAAATAATTAACATATTACTGATAGGTACAAAAGTCTACAAATTCAAGCCAAAAAGTCACCAGTCTATGAAATAAAAAGAAATAAAAAAATAAGTCCTGTAATGGGAGAAGGAATAATGTTGAGAGAGAGGGGGAAAAGTTGCAACCAAGATAACAAACTAATAAAAGAAAACTGAGTCTGGCCAGACATGTAACCTGAGTAAGCATTGCAGACAAGACCCTCCCTAGTTCCCATGAAGATAAAGTATGGGGGGAGGTGCATTCAGACTTGCAAGATACTGGACAGTATCTGGAGACAGCAGAACAGAAGAGAAAGAACAGGAGAAAATCACAAATTCAAAGTCCTGCAAATAGAAGTAGAATTACTGTGGCAAAACAAGAACAAATATCGTGCCAACACATGCCTTGGGTTCAGGGGTGGGTTCTGATTTTTTTGCTGCCTGTTCTCTTCCTGACACGCTGCGCAGGCACACACACATGCGCAGTGCTAAGAACCCAGCTTCTGCACAGGTGCAGAAGCAAAACACAGCTTCTGCGTATGCACAGAAGCAAAAAACAAAATGGCGGCACCTATGGTGCCGCTGAGAGAGCCAATTCAGGGGCGTGGCAGGCCTGGGTCACTGCCAATTCCAGTGACCCAGGCTGCCAAGTTACTACTGGTTCCATAGCACCGGTCCAAACCAGGAGGAACCCACCTATGCTTGGGTTCAATCCCAAACATTTGAACAGCATCACCATCAGTCAATTCCAAAAGGCAGCTTTATTTGAAACAGTTTATATCCTGTGATGATACTTTTTACACTGTGAAACAACATTTGCATATTCCAAGTCTTTGGGAAGAACTTGATAGGTGGTTAAAAATGCCAAATCCAATCTAAGCATCGTAGACTGTGTAACAAATCATAACACATCATATAATATGTTATATGTTATATAGTATTATAACATATGTTATATAGTATTATATATTATAGTATTACACTATAAACTGTTATAATGGTCTAGATTGATTATAGAAAGGCATTTGACACATCGTTGGAGTAATCAACTATTTGGAAACAATTGATGTCAGAAAAAACATTAAAATATTTACAGAAAAAATAATGAAGGTGGAAGTCAGAATTGGTAATTGGAAATGAAAAATATAGTTTTGCCAATATCAGGAGAGGCATCTTTGAGGGTAATTCATTATCATTCATATTATTTTTCATTGCTATGATACCATTTTCAATGTTTTTGAAGAAAACAAATCTTGGCTATCAAACAGCAAAAAATGCTGTAAAATCTTACATTTGCTTTAGATGGATGATCCGGAGCTTTATGGAAATCAGAATTCAAAATCCAGTCTTTTGGTATATATCATTAGAATTTTTAGCACATATAGCAATGGAATTTGTCCTAGAGAAATGGGCTACAGTACCCCCCCCCAAAAAAACCAAAGCCACCCCACCACAAGGCTAATCTATGAACAGTAATGGAATTGAAATGCCAAATGACCAAACCATCAGAAGCCAACAGGATGAAATTTAAAAGTACCTGGGCAATTTATAGTTGGATAAGTTCAAGTATGGACAAGATAAAATATGGTTAGTAAAGAATACATCTGAAGAATGAGAATATTGTTAAAGATAAAATTAGACAGTGGAAATACCATCAAAGGCCATACCTATTATATCATACACCGTTGAATTATTAACTGAACACAAGTTGAACACAGTTTGGACCGAAAAATAAGAAATCTGATGACTATTCAGTATGGATTACATCCCCATAGTGATATTGATAGATTATACCTGTTGTGCAGAAATGCAGGCAAAAGTTTACTTCAAATCAAACTGTCAAAGAAGAAAGACTTGCATTGGCTAATTGTGTAAAATACAGTCAAGAACAGGCACAGGTTAAAAACTAGAACTTATTGAATGAACAGGAAAGAAAACATGAATATCAAAATAATGCATTAAAAATGAACAGAATACTGGCAAGGAAAATCACTACCAGTCAATTTCTATCAAACACTTAGGGGAAAATGGATAAAGATAAAATCTGCCAATGCCTTACAACACTAAAAACATGATACTTGGGGCAACATAAAAACAAAGTCTTCCTTTTGGCCACCTAAGAGCAAGCTGTTTGAAGAAATTCAATCAAGGCCAGAATTGGGGTGGGGAGATAATCAAATTGATTCAAAGTGTAGGGTGATCTTGTGCAAAGAAACATAAGATTATATATTCAGTTCATGCCAGGACTGACAGAAAAAGTTCTTCATTCTACAAGACCATGGTTGGAACTGGAATATGAGATACCAATAAAAATTTAAAATTATTAAGGCAGAAATGAAGTATACTGAATTTGAGGTTTTAGGAACGTGAAAAGCCATATGAAAGCAATTATATTTACAAAGGACATTGCAAAGTAATGGATGTGCTCAATTATAAATTAGTAAATGACAGAACTATATCTAATGCAATTAATGGATATCCAGTGAACTTCAATGCACATATACCCACCACAGATAAAACCTGGAAGATATTGAGGAATTTTAAGAGAAACTGGAAGTGATACTAAATGTGATATCAAGAAAATATGTCATATTACTAATGAATGAATGGAATGTTAAAGCTGGAGAAAGATAAAACTTGGAATTATATGAAGATTTGGATCTGGTAAATAATACAAGAAATAAATGAACAGATTTTGGGGGAAAGACTTTGTTTATTGCCAACACTTGCTTCATTTAATTTGACAGAACCATGTCAAATTCATACAACTTAAAATACAAACTCCACAGCTGGACATCACCAGACGGATAACACTGGAATCAAATCAACTACATAAAATGGGAAAGTGTAATCCAATCAGTGAGGAACCTTCAAGGGCAGATTATGAATCAGATAATAAATTATTGGTGTCAAATATAAAGGTTACACTTAGAAAAGTAGAAGAATGAGTGTGCTAGAAAGTTTTGTCCAACAATACTTGTAAAATATAAATACAAAATCAATGTAAGGAATACAATGTAAGGAATACATTGATTCAATCTGCTTATCTTATGCTAAAGAGAATTTGAGCAACAATAGGGAGAGAGAAGTAATATTGTGAAAATCAATGTGAAAAGAGATATTCCCCCAATTTCAAAACAAATTACAATGATAGCCAAAGAAAGCTGAGAGATGAAAACCTTAAAAAATAAGATCTATAATGACTGAATGTAGACTTCCAGAATCAAACAAGAAACTACAAAGAAAGAAAGAGAGAGGAAGAAAGAAAGGAAATTGAGAGCTATTTTTAAGATCAGAAAAAAATCATAAAAAAATGTACAATTAAGGTACAAATACATGTTTATGAAAGATGTAATAGAGGCAAATGCAATTAAAGGAAAATGGAAAGATTATATTACAACTCTTTACAAACTGAATAATAAAATGAGACAAATATTTTCATATAGAGACTATACAACTATTATGGAAAATGAGCCATAATTGGCTGATGACCAGAAACCAGGAGACATGGAAGCCACTAGATGGCTTTTGGTCAGTTTCTCTCTTTCAGTCAAATTTACCTTACAGGATTGTTATGGGAAAACAGGAATAGTATGTAGATTGCCTAGCATTGTATAAATGTTCTAATCTAATCTAATCTAATCATAGGAATGCACAAGAAGATAGGTATCTAATAGAAGATAGGTATCTAATAGAAGATAGGTGATAGAAGATAGGTGATATCCATTGATATTTTACACTTGAGGCAATTAAAGTGATAACAGCTTTGAGTCAACAAATATGGAACTGGAACATGTGCAGCGGTGGGTTGCTCCCGGTTCGGCCCGGTTCTTAGAACTGGTAGCGCCGGTGGCGGGAGGCTCTGCCCACGCGCCCAGAATGCTTCTGCGCACGTGCACAAGCACATGTGCGAACCGGTAGTAAAGGGTTTTAGAACCCACTACTGAACATGTGGCACAGAGTTTGGAAAAGACTGGTATTATGTGCTTACATCAAAGAAAGAGAATGCAAGTGAAAGTTACTATGTATGTAAAATAATCTATATTATGGACTATTGCTATGGAGATGAATAATAAAATCTATCCAAAATTGAGAGAACTGCCTTCACTATTGAATCTTTTGTGTAGATTATGCCATACAGCAGAATATATTGAGATAACTTTTCTTTTATAATAAAGTGAAAATTTCTGTAAAAACTGCACAATTGAAAGAAAGGTAGCTGAAATAAAAAAAAATCAGGTCAAAACAGTAACCACTTTGTTAGCCAAAAGTCAAGAGCGCTTTTGACATTCATTTATTTTAAAATGTAAATGTTTGTTGGTTAAAATGAAAAGATGTGAAACACAGTTGTTATGGGTCTCTCTCCTGGTCTGGGTTGGACTGTTTAGCTACAGTATACTTCTAGTCCACTTGGAAAGCTTGGCCATAGAGATATGCTTGCAAAGCTTGGAGATGGGAGATACTATTTTATGATGGTTTAGCTCCTTCCTGAGTGGACATTTCCATTCAGAGGTCTTCGGGGGACAGCAGTTGAGCTTGTAGCAACTCTTTTCTGGGTGCCATGAAGCTTT
This sequence comes from Diadophis punctatus similis, assembly GCA_023053685.1. Lineage (NCBI taxonomy): Eukaryota > Metazoa > Chordata > Lepidosauria > Squamata > Dipsadidae > Diadophis > Diadophis punctatus. The sequence goes on along the minus strand of JALIGW010000001.1, from coordinate 36,648,832 downwards.
GTTCTCTCCCAAAAGTTATTCAATATTTTTAATGAAATACGAGAGAGAGAATACATTGATTCAGGCTAAAGTGTAATCTACATTTGCTAACACCCAACTATATCTGTATCTTGGGCTGTATTGAAGATGGCTCCATATGGTGGCTGGAGGATTGGAGCACACAAAATATAGGCAGACTGAATAAGATAGAGTTAGTTTGTCTGGAAACCATCTGATTTATTGCCAACTCCGTTATCCATCATACCCTTCTAAAAAAACAGGTCTGCCATTTGGATAAATGTAATAAATCTAAATCTTAGAACATTGCCATGAGAATTAATGGTAAAAGACTTTCTGGAAAAGCCAGGTTTTTACCAGATGCTATAAAAATGAGGGCTGTTCTTCTCTTTAAGGATAAGCTACGCTATGGAGATGAGTCACAATTATATGTATTTCTATTTGGGTGGCCTCTCTCTGCTCCTTCTAATACGTGTTTGGGCAGAATAGGCAGATTTCATCAGGGAAAGCTGGTCTTTTAGATATTCAGGTTCCAAGTTATTAAAAGTTGGAATGGTGATGATCAGCACCTTGAACTGAACCAAGAAACATGCTGATAACAATTGCAGCATCCACAGCAATGGTTAATATGGCAACATTAAACCTGAACAGTAAAATATGTGGGCTGCAGGGGAGGGTTCCAGTTACGTTTGCTACCGGTGCGCATCACGACGTTTCACACACGCGTGTCCCATTGAGCGATTTTACTTCCGCGGATGCTCAGAAGGACGTTTCAGGCCGAAACACAGCTGAGGAGGTGCTCAGCTATGCTTCGGATGAAGAAATAAATGTCGGTATTAACCCGAGGGCGGGCGGGAGGGCTTTTTTCCAAAGCAGAGGATGAGGAGAAACCCAAACAAATTGCCGAAAATTCCGATAAAAATTACATCACCAGCGGACCGCTACCAGTGCACAGTACTGGTCCGTAGCAGTAGGAATCCACCCCTGGTGGGCTGATACATTCTGGAGGAGCTACACTTTCTTGATAGTCCACAAAGACATTCCCATGTAGAATTATAAGAATTCAAATGAGAGATAACAAGGACATGAATAATTGTTATCAGTATAACCTGTTCCACAAAAAGCTACAGCTGAGCATCAGTCAAAGCTAAGAAAAGGCTTGTCTAACTATGGCTTCCATCTGCTCCTTTATCAGAAGGATCTCCCATCCACAAACCTGTTCTCTCTAGGTTAGAACCTCTTCAAAAGATTTCAAGTCTACTCATGGAAAGAGTAGACTTTTGAATTATGAGCCTTTTTCTTTGGGTAGAATCTACACCTGATTCTCCTCATCCAGAGCCTGACAATCTCCAGGAACCTGGTTAGAACATTTAACACATGTCCCATTTTGCTCTGGCTGGAGATATCAAACTGGGTTGAGAGGAAAGCTGAGAAACTTGTGTCTGGGTGAGGTTTTTTTAAAGTGAGATATGGAAAATTTAAAGAGCAACGGGGAATCTAATAAATACATGGGTATGATGGAAGTAAGATATGCCGAGGTATGGTGAAAGATTTAAACTAGATTCTTCTAAAAAATTGCACATTAATGGAAAGTATCTGATAAAAATACTTTTATACAATAGTAGTATTGTATACTTTAAAATAATGATGTTCATTAATTGTGGAGGTTTGTTGACATATTTTAGATGGCATCATATTAGGTAACTAAAGTATAATCTTTTTGATTCCCCTTGAGACAGGAGGAAGAGCCACAGCCTACACAATGATCAGATAAGAGGCTGCTGAGTCCCCAGAAGAAATTGGGCAGGGCAAACATCTCAGAAGGGATGTTCCCTAGTTTATCTGACTGCAAAGGTATGGAGGGAAAGATGTATTTTCAAACTTGCAAAACTATGTTGATGTAATTGTACAATAAAGTACAGGTAGTACTGTATTTCTGGGTGTGCTTCTTGCCTGGACTATCTCAGAAGTCTGATAATAACAGAAGATATTAAGTTATGAAACAAAATATTTCTCTTATAACATTGCTGGTATAATAGCAAAAAGGAAAATAAAATAAAACTTTATTAGCACTTGAAATATTACAAGATTCCAATAAATCCAGATATTTGTAACTCAGGGTTGACATGAGGGGTTTTTGGTGCTCTCTAAGCTTGGTTGTTTTCTCACAAACTAGGCAACATCATCAGTGCTATAGTAGTAAGGAGTGGGATTTTCTCTCAGTTTATATTCTAGAGGCTTGCCTGTCAATATTGGTGGGAGTGATCTTGGAGGTTCTTTGGTTGGGCTATTTACTATTTACCCTTAGCTTGTTTGACATTCCTTGATTGGGGTATATTAAAATTGTTTTACTCAGATATCTGATGAATTCAGAAGTTTTTTCTGAAGATACTTGTGGAATGTCTTATGTCATCTACCGACAATACTGTTAAAGTCTGTCTGATTTGTAAAATATGCAAAATGACCCCTTTAGTTAACCTTACAGTACCTAAATACCATCTTTCCTTTACCTGGAAGCTGACAGCAATGAAGCAATAGCAATAGCACTTATATACCACTTCACAGTACTTTACAACCCTAAGTGGTTTACAGAGTCAGCATAGAAGAACTTTAATTAAATTAAAATTAAATATTGCCCCCAACAATCTGGGTCCTCATTTTACTGACCTCAGAAGGATGGAAGGCCAAGTCAATCTTGAGCCAGTGGGAATTGAACTGCCGAACTGCTGGCAGTCAGCAGAAGTAGCCTAAGGTACTGTATTCTAACCACTGCATCATGACAGTGGTTAGAGCAGAGAATGAATAGAGAAATTATTGTGATAAATTGTACCTTACATAGAGTTGAAAGATGGGGTCATCTGAAAATCTACTCTGCAGTAATGTGTTCAGTGAAAAGGGCTTAGTTCTCTGCTCCATTGCATTTATACAGAAGAGTCTGGTGATGCCAGAATAGAGCATCACCATTAGAGACTGGAAGACAAATTTTGTAATTTTTTTCAGGAAACATTAATTGGATTTTATTTATTTATTTATTTATTTGTTTATTTATTTATTTATTTATTAGTTGTCAAACATGTACAAGGTAGCAGGTATGAATATGAACATGGACATGAATGATGGAAATGAATACAAATAAATGGGGACAGTAGGACAGGGACAGTAGGCACGCTGGTGCATTTATGCATGCCCCCTTTACGGACCTCTTAGGAATGGGGTGAGGTCCACAATAGACAGTTTAAGGTTGAAGCTGTGAGGGTTTGAGGATGTAACAATGGAGTCAGGTAGAGCATTCCAGGCGTTGACCACTCTGTTGCTGAAGTCGTATTTTCTGCAATCGAGTTTGGAGCGGTTAAATGCAGCTATTGCAGGCTACTCCAGCTGACTGCTAGTTCAGCAGTTCAGCTGTTCAAATCTCACCAGGCTCAAGGTTGACTCAGCCTTCCATTCTTCTGAGGTTGGTAAAATGAGGACCCAGATTGGGGGCAATATGCTGAACTCTGTAAACCGCTTAGAGAGGGCTGTAAAGCACTATGAAGCGGTATATAAGTCTAAGTGCTATTGCTATTGCTACCTTGAGTTTGAGATTTACTACTATTTTGTAACATACAGGCCACAGAGAGATAATCTTGGCTACTGGTAGTCTGGTTTTCAGTTTGGGGAGCATTTGGACAGGATGTATGGAAAGTGGAAGTCCCACTGTCTTAACTATACTTGTTTGTGGATGATTATATTAGCCAGGTTGGGACTGGTTCCATGGTCAAAACCCTCTTGAATGGAAGATGTATTGTTGCCTACCTAAATGACTCCTTTAGAAAATTTGAAAGCCCTTCCTTGACCTAAACATTTCCTCATTTTGGACAATATCAAATATTGATAGATAAATGTAAATTAATAGAGAAAATGTTAGTCTCTCAGGACTAAATGAGTCTGAGGTTTCATCTGGTCTATGCCATAAACTCAGTAAAGGATGACTTAATCTGAAAATAGATGAATCTGCTATTTCTCTTAGGTCTCTTCATGGCTTTCAAAATATAATATTGTTAAATATAGCAAAATATAAACATTATATTCCACTATACAGTGATTTTAACACTTGGGAGCATTGCCTTATAGTACTTCTAGTGTTCCTTTTGATTTGGGAACTTCTGTTCAGCATTCTATGTATTTACTTAACTTATATATTTCTTCCCTTTCTTCTTTAGGCTTATGTGTCACTCCAATGCAGCAGGACATCAATGTGTTCCATGAGGCTCTATTTTGTTATCTTTATTGTTTATCATCTCCATAAACCATTATAGGAGTTAATTTGGAGCTTTAGAGGATACCAGCAGCATGCTAGTGACATCCAGTTCTACTGCTCTCTGTCTTCTGAATCCACAATAGCAATAGCATTTAGACTTATATACTGCTTCACAGTGCTTTACAGTCCTCTCTAAGTGGTTTACAGAGTCAGAACATTGCCCCCAACCATCTGGGTCCTCATTTCACCCACCTCGGAAGGTTGGAAGGTTGAATCAACCTTGAGCCTGGTAAGATTCGAACTGCCAAATTGCAGGCAGCCAGCAGTCAGTAGAAGTAGCCTGCAGTACTGCATTCTAACCACTGCACCACCACAGCTCAAGCAAACAGTAACTTTGAATATTGCCTAGTCTTAATAAGGGACTGGATGAGGGATAACAGGTATAATTAAATCCAGACAAGATGGAAGTATTATGGATAAATGTAAGCAGGACTCCGAGACTGAGGTAAAAAAAATTTTTTTTAAGTTGTACTTTCCCAGGAAGAGCAGATTTGCCAGTGTTCTTTGTGCACTTTGACCCCACTGGATTTGCAAAGAACATATTTGCAAAATTATTGTTAGTGGCTCAACTGTGACACTTCTTGTGCAGAATTGGCAGCAATTGTACACATTGTTCTTAGAATCCATATAACAACTGCTATACACTCACATTAGCCTACTAATGAAAGGTAGTCAAGTTTGAGGAAAACATGGCAGCCAGAACAAGACAGAGGAATCATATAAAACTGTTACTAAAAGATCTGCACTGACTACCAAATTATCACCAGGCTTCATTTAAGGTGCTCCTGTTTATTTATTTGATTTTGATACTACCTGCCTCAAGAACATAATATAATAATATAAATTACATTTACACACAGAAACACAAAGAAATAACACAATGACAATACCATGTCAACAGAAACAAAAAAAATCATCAATCACTCCTAATGAGGACACGGGATGTCACATGCATCCCTATCGCAAGGCCAGGTCTTTAAAGCTTTCCTGAATGCTATCAGGATGGACGCTTTCAGGTTCTCAGGGAGGTGCTGAACACAGAGAAGGCACACTTTCTGGGTCCCAAAAAAATGACACTGTTTGTCCTTAAAGCCAGAAATGTCTTAGAACCTGATTATTTGAAAGAGTGCTTTTCTCACTCTGAACCTTCTTGGTTATATAGACCTACAGCAGAGGCCCTTCTAAAGATGCCACCATTGCTAGAAGCTCAATTACTGTCAATGCAAGAAGGACATTATTCTGTGTGGCCTCTAGATTATGGAATGCATTCTCCAAAGAGGTATATTTGGCACTTACTCTTCCTGTATTTAGTAATCCATTATGTTATTTTTAGTTATGAATAAATCTTTGAGAAGATTCCAAAATATACATGATACCTATTATTACCCATTATTTATTTTCCCCCACTTCTAATATTTAGAAGTATACATTTTGTTTCAATTAATCTATCCTTTGAAAATTTTGGTCACAGTTGATCTCCATGAATTAATTAAATATTATTTCTAATCAACACTTCTGTACATGCAAATGATGTAAAGGAGCACTCTTACCATATTGGCATGTAATTTATAGCTCATCTCCAAGTATTAATATAAAATACACTCAGACCCACTGATCTGATAACACACGAAATCTTTCCTATTCGTTTTATTAGAAGGAGAAGTTTCCTCTATGAAATACTTATAACTATGTATTGGTACTAGAAAATCTATTCAGTGGGAAAGCTCAGCCTTTGCATTAAAAGATGCTGGGAAAGATTTACTGGACTAGGATATGAGATTTCATATATCAGCCATTTCCTCCAATATTTTAATGTTTCTTGGTAAAACACCTATATTGTTATTCCTAGTAGTGTTACATATTTAAATGACAACTGCATCCTCCCATGGAGATCACTATATTCCTGCAATAAGATGTTACCCTGTCTGCCCTTAATATCTGGATAACTTTTGGAACAGATTTCAGAGATGCACCGAGACTGCAGGTTAGAGGAGAGATGGTGTGTGTGTGTGTGTGTGTGTGTGTGTGTGTGTGTGTGTGTGTGTGTGTGTGTGTGTGTAAGTTCATTTAAGTTATTGAATGTAGCCCATTAAAACATGACTGACACCTAATTGAAAAAATTAACTGAAACCATTTTGGAAACATAAAATTCATACATAATTATTTAGCTAGGGTATGCTACCTTGATTGACAAGTAGTACAATTTTGTATTCAATTAAAATCCATTATAACTGAAAACTATTACTTTAGAAAGATACTAAGGCTAAAACTTTCTGTCCTATTAATATTTTATGTGCAAGAACCTCATTTTTTTTGGATTAAAGATTTTGAGGCCTTACACCAACAGCCTGGTAGGATTAGACTCAGATGCAAGTTGATCTACTCAGTGACAATGCTGTGTTACTCATGACCTAACTTAACAACATTCTTAATTTTTTTTTGTTTTTGCATTATTAACTACTCATAGAGATCCTAAACTTTTCAAAGACTGGTCACACTCAATAACATCGAAAGTGATTTACATATTTCCATTGTATTATTAAAGGCAGCATGTATTATTCAGTAACATTTTAAGCATTTCCAGAAAGCAGCATATTCAGTCATACAGTAGATTACTCATGATATTAGAGATAGGTAAAGGAGGCGGACTTAAGTGTCCAAGTCTACAACTTTGTGAATTCACAAAATCTCAGATTATCTTTTTAGATTTAGATTGATATAGCAAGCTAATTAATCAAATCTCAAACCAGAAGAATGTAAAAATAAATTGAGGTTTTAATCCCTGCTATTTACCAATCTCTAGGTATTCATGATGGAATGATAATTATGATGGTGACATTATTTACCTCTTTGAGACAACCCATAAAGTTGTTACTGACTGGTGATCCTGGCAAGTCTGCTGTGCTAGGACTGCCTCCAACATAGAAAAAATCATCGGAGCCCAACATGGTGTAGTCTTCTTGTGTGTAGCCCGTCGTGGTCAGAATTCCATCCACTGATATAGTCACCTAGATAACAAAGCACAGGGAAAGGACACGCTATACTCAGACCTACATACTAATGTCCTGGGATATGCCTGGTTTTTATTTTTATTTTTATTTTGTTTTTATTTTTGAGACCTAAGGCGGAGCCCATTTTCATGTCTGTTTGAGGTTTAGACTTGGATTCTATCCCTAG